>JAOYMZ010003388.1:0-24029 GCA_025802335.1 Pinguicula primuliflora | reverse complement strand
TTAACGGGGGGGGGCGGCCGCATTATTCCTTGAGCTCCCGCTCAGGAAGGCTGGGCACCCGCTCAGCCGACAGGGGCGCCCAGCATGACCAAATAGGGTCTATTCGGTGTGCATTCTCAATTCGGCCGCCTAGGCGGCCGAATTCTTGAACCTTGGTATGTACTCAACCGATTCAGTATGAACCCTTGTTCAGTATCGAAAATAATCAACTAATTTTCATGAACCCTAGTTCTGTACTCAACTGATTCAGTATGTTTGTTTTTGATTATTTATCGAAAATAATCGTTCATTAGGTTTTGAAGATTTTGTGTTAGCATATTTCAGTCTATTGGTTTTTTATTTGCATATTTTTTTGATTTCGGGAAATTTGTTATCTTTTCAATATGTTGGTTTTTTTGTTGATTCAGTATATTGGTTTTTTATTAGCATATTTTACGACTTGAATTCGCAGATGAAGAAAGGCAACTTCAAAACTCCCCGTGGCAAAGGGAAAGCAGCTGCGCCTGAAAAATCACAAGACCAAATGGATGTCTTCAACAATTCTGAGCCAGATATTCAAAACAATTCCCCGTACGTGTTTGGAAGGCGAACAAGGGTAAATGCAGAGAATATTGTAGACCCTCTTGACCTAAGATCTGAGTATGCAACAGCAAACAGGGAACCCGTTGAGGCTGAGGAAGAACAACAAGGTGAAAGCCCCTGCAAACAATGTAAACAGCAACAGTGAAGCTGAAGGTTCTTGTCGAGGGAGGGCTAAGGAGAAGAAGCGAGTCTGGCTCAAAATCGAGGAAGAAGCATTGATAGATGCGGCAAAGCACCTTGTCAAAGAAGGAATGAGGGCCCAAGGAGGATTCAAGCCTGGTTTCCTTATGTCATGTGCTGAACGAATTGGCAGGAGCATCCTAGGGAGCATTATTAGGGCTAATCCACACGTGAAATCTAAACTTCACGTGTGGAAGAAGACCTATGATCTTCTCTCGGACTTTATGGGCATGAGCGGGGTATCAGTTGATCCTACTACACATCAGGTTATTGTGGAGGACGCTTCTTTGTGGGATGGAATTATCACGATAAGATTATGTTTTTATTTCTATTTATGTTAATTATATTTCTCCTCGTATTATGTAGTTTATGTTTCTATTTCTATGCTGTACATTATGTTTCTGTTAACAATCGTGTACTATATTATGTTTATAGACCAATATGGATTTTAGGGCGTTAAGGGGAAAATAATTTCCCCTATTCGACAATTGGTGTGAGATCTTTGGAAATGACAGGGCGACAGGGGTGTATGCAAGGGACTTTGATGACATTGCTGAGACAGATGACACGATTGATGAGTTTGATGAAATGCACGTTAGCGAGGAGGGTGCTCCTAGGGCAAAGAGGAATAGAGGAAAACACCCCTTGGCCGCCGAGGACGAGAAGACCAAGTGCTACTCAGAGATTCGGTCGTTTGTCCACACTTTACAAAATCTCGTGGATCCACCTTTGGATATAGCGAAGCGTCTAATGGAGGAGCTGAGGCCATATGAAAATATCTATAACTTATGGACGTGGAGTGCTATCGTATCTCACCTACTCGACAACACTTCTTCCCATCAGATGTGGATGATTCTAGAGCCGAACACACATGAAGAGTGGCTTGCATATTTCGTCGACCAAATCAATCGCGAAAATAGGAAGATGTCTCTGAAGGGAAAGGGAAGGGGAAAGTGAACAGTTGACGAACTTGCATGCTGTTGAATGCATGTTTTGGGTACTCATCTTTGAACTTGTTTTGTTACGTTTTTTACATGTGTAGATCCTCTGATTTTTGAGTATGCTGTGTTGGATCATCAGGCAGATTTGGTTTTGGTATGAACTGTGGCAATAGTTTTGAAGCTTGAAATGCAAAATAGGGGTATTCGGATAATCTTGTTTCTTGAACTGTGGAAATTGTTTTGTTTCTTGAAATCTTGTTTACATCGTTTGAGATTGATAACATGTGGATAGTGATTGTATTTCGAAACAGGGGTATTTTGGTCTTTTCACCATCATTTAACTGTTTCATCAACCCGAATTCACCTCAAAGTAAACACACAAAATCAAAACTAACTCTATCAAAATCCACATCGAAAATCTGTTTACTGCGTTTGACATTGATTTGGCTAACTACCCTAATTAAAATCCACCTGAAAAGGATTTTTGGACAGTAAACAGACCCTTAGAGATTGATAACTTTTGTGATGCTAATTGTACGAGCTGTGTTGATAACAGAAGGTCAACCTCGGGTATTATATGTTTGTGGGAGGTAACATGGTCTCATGGAAGAACAATAAACAACAGGTATTGGCAAGATCTACCGTTGAAGCAGAGTACCGAGCTATAGCCTTAGGGGTGGTTGAGATGTTGTGGTTGAAGTTCATATTGTCAGAACTCAAGCTGGAACATGAAACCAAAATGAAGCTATGGTGTTACAGTCAGGCTACCGTTAGCATTGCCAACAATCCTATACAGTACGACAGGACCAAGTACGTGGAGATCAACAGGTTCTTCATAAAAGAAAAGATGGAAAGTGGAATGCTAGAGCTAGGTCATGTGGTGACAATAGACCAAGTAGCTTATTGCCTCACAAAAAGACTTAGCTCGATAGACCTAACTCGTTTTTATCAAGATGAGCCTATTTGATGTCTTTTCCCATCTTGTGAGGGAGTGTTGGTGGATTATTAAGGATAGTTTGGTAATTTCTCAGGTATTATGTATATGTATCATATCATGGTTGGGTTGCTATTTAAAATTCTCCTTGAACGACATTGTGGGCTGGAGGCATTGTGAGAGTTAAAAACATCATCCGGTATAAGTTTGATCTCTTTCTGCCAATGGATTTGGTCCTTTGCTAGCAGAAATTTGGAGGTGGGTGCTGCTATGTTAGGAGCTACAGGAGCAGCTGATGTAGCGCAGAAAATATGCAGCACAAAGGGATCTAGGGCAAGAGGCGGAGCTAAGGGCTTGACAGCAGGATCAAAATGATTAGCTGCCTGATGTAGGGGGCGATTCCTCACCTTTTTTTTGTGGACATGGCTTCCTTTGTAGAGGGAAAATCATCAGGGGGACCATATCTACGTCGTTCATGACCTCGGTTAGTGCAAGGAGGAAGAACATCATGGTATAAGGGAAGAACACCAAGAGCTAGGGAAGCTTGATAGTTTGGATGCTTTGATGAATGGACGGGGATAGAAATCTTGCGGTACTAAATTCAGAAAGGATTTTTGGTCTGGAACTTCTATGCCCCTTGAGTTCCATAAAAATTTATCGATTTTTTTATTTTATAATATTACCTGTGGGTCAAATTCGACCAGCAGGTGAAATAACTCGACCCGCGTGTTCCTTCAATAAAGATGAGATTTAATCGTGGTCATCGAATTTGGATCTGACAATCACGAATAGATTTCAGGACTTGAACTTCATTAATTGGGATATAGAGCTCGAGAGGGGAGAATTTTCTCATTGTCTCCCTTCTATCAACTTCTTGCTACCTATGACCTATAAAAAAAGCTTCGTGCTACCTATATAATGTTCAACACGCGCCTTTGTTAAAGAAAATGATTCGTACACTTAATATGGTTACACCAAATTTAGTGTATAAATCTGAACAGGCAAAAAGTTAATGAAAATTATCCATGTGCAAACTGCTGTTAGTTGAGAATGACGAGTTCATACTAAAGTTGTTCTTTCACTAATAAAATGTTAACACACTGTTAAGTTACACCAAATTTGGTGTAACCATATTTGGTGTACGTATCACTGCCACTTTGTTAAACCAACCCCAAAATACCAGGCGAAAATGTCGGATTTTCAAGCACAACGTTGAAACCTTTTTTCATTAATTTTCTACTTCTTGTTAAATTAGGTATACTTTTATTCCCAAGTATCCCCAAATTGGGGGTATTTTTTTCCAAAAAATGCTAAATGTACAGAAGAAAAAAGTGTACCGAATTTCGGTGCACTGATTTTTTTGGGTATTTTTCGATCACCGAAATAAAAAAGTAAGATTGGTCTGGAATTCTCATGTTAAAATGATGTCAGAATTGATGCTAAACTTTTATTTTGGCCCTTGTAACACACAGTATAAGACTAGAATTAAGTTTATTGCTCTTAAAATGTTTATTTAATAAGTTTTAATTTTTTGGTGATAAAGTCCCCAAAATCGAAATCCATTACGGTCCCCACATTATTTCAATGCGAGGATTCAAAACCAATTTTCGTACATGTAGCACTCCTCATTTTTTTTTGCTAAATTAGGTATATTTTTATTCACAAATATCCCCAAATTGATAAATTCGGTAAACTTATATTCACGAGTTTTTTTTTTCATGTCCCAAGCAGTCCTATCTCGAGTGATAGCATTTATGTGCTGAAAATATTTCTTGACCGTATGATCGACATCAGATCAAACAACCATGATGAAATAATCACTTAAGTGAGTAAATTCCTGGGTCGTACCCGGAAGTCGCAGGTCGATACTACCCGTGACAATTTAACTTTTTTTCTTGATAGTTGACAATTTAACTTAAAAAAAGTTAAAACAATTTTTTTTCATTCTAACGATTCTCAAAAAATAGATTTGCAATATTTAGAATGTAGAGAAAACTTATTGCAATATTTTTATTACCTTTCATAAAAAAAAATATCTGCAGAATCATCGATGACAACCAGTTTTGACATATTATCATGCAATTGGAACGCCACAAATACTATACCACAAGACATATTTAGTACAAGAAACACAAGATACATACATGTCAGAATATGATTGGATATCATAACGTGTGGGCCACACCATGAGTGAATGGTATGCTGCTATATGTCGCCTTGTGCATCTTGTGCTAAATGTATCTTTTGGTATATCACTTATGAACAAACGCACCAATGACAAATAGTGTTTTTTTATCTCATCATCATCAACATATATTCCGATAAATGCACCAACAAGAATTAGAATCTTAAGCATTTAGAAGAAATCTCAACTGGGAAAAACAGAGCAATACATTAAGGTGCAGATCACCTACATGCTCATTTTCTGTAAGTAAATTGCGGTTAAACGAACTGATTTCCTGTTTTCTATTAGCAACTGTATTCTTTATGATTATGCTCAGCCACACGACTAATTTGTATAGTTAATTTTGCTATTAATAAAATAAAAAATTTAAAAAAAATGTCAGGTACATGAACAAAGCAAGAACGTTAATGGTCACATTACAAATTTGTAGAAGTTTCGCCCCATTAAATAGGATAATCTCTACGACATGATGAATTTACCTGTATGCCAATCTTCCAAATTATAATAATTACATGATGAATTTACTATCACTTTACGACAGGATCCCCAAATTCTGTCAAAAAAATGACGGAGCAACACCCAGCGCGGGCGAACGAGGAGGAGGAGCGTCAAAGAGCTGCAAAAGGGAAAAAGATAGTCAGCAGTGAAGATAACAACAACTGCACGGGAGATCACTCTGGTGGGACTGGAGAACCGGGGGAAGAAGGAGAATGGACACTTGTGGCACGCCGGAAGCCTGTTCAACAACTACTTACCTTTCCCAGTCCAAAAACGGCGAGAAAACAGAGGAATCAATACTATGACAATATAAGAGAGATGAGGTCAAGACTGGTTTCTCTGTTCTTCACAAATTTCCCGCTTGGTTGGGACGCGAAGCGTGCTGGTACTCTGTTCAGGGAATATGGACTACTGCATTATGTATACATTGCAACAAAACTGGGGAACAACGGTAAACCATTTGGGTTCGTAAGGTTTGGCCTTGTGCGCAACCCAGAACTGCTAGCTATTGGTGGACACACACTCCAAGTTAACGTGGCGCGATACCAACAACAAAAGGAAAATCTGAGCAACGGAAGAAAGGTGGCTAGAAGGGGTAAAATACAAGAAGCCAAGCCAGTACCAGTGGTTCGCAAGGATAGCAAGACGCGCCCTGGTGTATCCTATGCCAAAATACTGAACAATGTGGTTGATGAAGAACCTGAAATGGAGGCAGTTGATGAAGAACCTGAAATGGAGACAGAGATTGGCAAGGAATTCCACTCTAATCCTGAAGATAAAGCCTGGCTTCAGAACACCTTGGTGGCCGAAATGAAGCTCCCATGTAGCCAAGAAATGATGGAGATTGAGAAGAAAATGAGAGTATCAGGATACATGGGTTTCTCCCTAACCGCACTATCTGATACTCAGATACTGATACAGGGGCTGTCACATGAGCAAACTGATCGCCTAACCTCGCTTGGTTCTCAGGAACAAAACGCATTATTCTCCTCAATCCAGAAATGGAATGAGGGGATTGAAATCGCAAAAAGGCAATCTTGGATCCAAATTAGGGGACTCCCCCTTCATGCTAGGATGGAGCCCTGCTTTCAATGGGTTGGAGCCCAGTATGGAAGAGTTATTCAGATTGACAAAGACTCGATTGAGCGGAAAAATTTGAAGAGCTGCAGAATCCAAATATCGACGGCGAGACGAAAATTGCTAAATTGCTACAAGCGGATCACAATAGATGGACACAGATACAAAATTGAAGTGGAAGAAGAGTAGCCGATTGACTCGCTCTCAGGTGGAAATCTCTTGACGAATCGGACGGCGGAGTCCACGGCGGAGAAAACGAGTGACGATACATCTCCGGTGAGGAGTTCAGACAGATACGAATTAAATGCGTTCTTTCGAACTCCGCGCACCACTCCATTGGAAAAAGAGGCTCGGGAAGATGAAAATTCAGTAGGGGCGGCGTCAACACCTTTCCCAGATAGTTCCATTAACGTCATTAATGGAACATTAACGCTGATTCAAAAAGAACCAGGAGAGTCTGAACACTTAAGAAAGAATAAAGTAACTAAGGCTCGAAGGATGGAAAAAAGGAGGTGCTCGAACTGCTCAACTAGGCCCATAAGGCTTAGTAATATCTGCCACCTCAATGGGCCTTTTTGATTTGGCCCTATAAAGACAGTAAGGGCAGTTACATGCCACCACTGCAATCACTGCCAAGCACGACTTCTGAGAAAACAGAAAACGCGTGACCACAGGAAAAGAAGGCTGGACATAATGAGGCAGAAAAATACTGAGGTGAAGGAGCTTAACCTAAGGGATAATATGCAAGACATTATCCCGGACACTCAAGATGAAATCCGGAAAGAAGCTGAGAAGACGTTAATGATGGCAGACAGCCTTAGAATACAAATGAATGAGCATCAACTGAACACAATAATGGAACTGGAAAAAAGGGACAGAGAAGAAAATCAGAACTGATAATCTGTTCTTGTGTAGGTGATTACAACTGGTTTTTTAATGCAAATTCTCAGTTATAACATAAGAGGATTTGGAGGAATACACAAGACGAAGGAGATTGCCGACATCATTAAGCAGCATGACATTGAGCTCATATGTATCCAAGAAACAAAAAAGCGGAATATCGCACAGAGAACATGCTACAAGCTATGGAATCACGGGGACATTGAATGCCTGATACAACCATCTAACGGTCTATCAGGTGGGCTACTTTGTGCGTGGAAAACAGATTCATTCAGACTGCAGGAACATTGGGAGTCTGGAGGAATTCTGGAAGTATCTGGACTATGGGGAAATGATCAACAAAGAGTAAAAATCATGAATATCTATACACCATGTACAATAGATGGGAAGAGAAGATTATGGGCTGATATCATACAACGGTTGCGCCTTGAACCAAATGCTCTATGGTGCCTATGTGGTGATTTTAATGCAGTAAGAAGTACAACGGAGTGAACGGGCCTGTCACAGATAGCTGCAAGAGAAATAGAGGAGTTTAATACTTTTCTGCAGGACTCCGGGCTAAATGATCTACCACTACAACTAAGAGACTACACATGGTATCAACCAGGAGGCCCGAGTGCAAGCAGACTGGATAGATTTCTTCTCTCTGGTGGTTTTATGCAGAAATGGCCGAACTTAACTCAAAAGGTGCTAGATCGAGGAAACTCTGATCATTGTCCATTAATCCTGGCCAATGACTACCAATTGGGGCCCCAAGCCGTTCAAGGTCATTGATGCATGGTTCACACACCCGGCCTATGAAACCTTCGTTAAGGATACATGGCAGAATATCACGGTGTCAGGATCTCTAGGATATATACTTTTCCAAAAAATGAAAAGACTTAAGGAGAGCCTCATACAATGGAATGCAAATATATTTGGCGAACTATCTGGCCAAATCAGAGAAACAGAAGCAAAAGTCAAGGAGCTTGACATGAAAATTGGAGCCGAGGGCCTAACAGAATCTGAGAAAATCAAAAAAAAAGAAGCTGAGATAAAATTACGGACCTTGAACAAGAGAAATGGATCTTTGATATTTCAGAAGTCAAGAAGCAAATGGCTCAAAGAAGGGGATGCCAACACAAAATTCTTTCACAGTTGCATGAGAAATAACAGATCCAGAAACACAATCTCTGGATTAAACATCAATGGTGAGTGGAAAAAGGAAGTTCCAGTGGTAAAGCAACACATTCACGATGAGTTTGCTAGTCACTATGCAGCTAGTAGCACTCCTAAACCAACCATGGAGTGGGAGTTAGAGAAAAAGGTGACTGAGTCAGAAAACCTAATGCTTACTGCCAAGTTCACAGAACAGGAAATCACTGAAGCCCTCAAGGCCTGTGGGAGCTCCAAAAGTCCCGGACCAGATGGATTCAACTTCAGATTCATAAAACACTTCTGGCCCTTGATGAAAGATGACATACTGGCATTTTTTGAGGAATTTTGGGGAAGAGGAAAGCTAATCAAAGGGTTGAATGCTACACCGGTAGCTCTTGCTCCGAAAACTGCATCCCCCCAGTTTATCACAGACTTTCGGCCTATATCAATGGTTAATAGTATCTATAAATTACTCACAAAGGTGCTGGCGGTCAAACTCAGTAACATTCTGCCTAGACTGATCTCACATAATCAGTCAGGCTTTATTCCAAAAAGACAAATACTGGACAGCGTCGTATTGGCCAATGAAGTTCTATTTGAGGCCAAAACAAAGAAGAAGAAGTGTTCTATGCTGAAAGTCGACTTTTAGAAGGCTTTTGATACTGTGTATTGGCCTTATTTGTGGAAAATGATGGCTCTATATGGCTTTGACAGTAAATGGATCGCTTGGCTAAAAGGGTGCATTGAATCAGCTTGGATTTCTATCACAGTGAACGGTAGTCCGTGTGGTGAATTCAAAATGGGACGAGGTTTACGCCAAGGTGACTCACTATCTCCTCTGTTATTTGCCATAGTGGCGGAGGGGCTACATGAGCTACTACAGAGAGCAGTAGCTACTGGACATCTTAACGGTTATGAGGCAGGAGCAGACAGAGTGCGGATTACTCATCAGCAATTTGCAGATGATACTCTGCTATTCGGGGATGGATCAACACAGGACACAGTGGCATTAAAAAGAGTATTGAGAATTTTTGAAATGCTGTCGGGACTCAAGGTTAATTTCATGAAGAGTAAGCTATTCTATCTCAACCCAGAACAAGGAGAGGCTGCTGAGCATGCAGACATCCTAAATTGTAAAACAGGAACCTTCCCGTTCACTTATCTAGGAGTGGAGATTGGAGCAAATCCAAGGAAGTCCACAACTTGGCAACCAGTATTAAACATACTGGAGAGGAAATTACAAGGATGGGAGAAAAAATACATATCGTTCGGCGGACGAATAGTATTGATCAAAGCAATACTCTCTTCAATTCCCCTATACTACCTCTCTATATACAAGGCCCCAAGGGTTATCTGGAGAAACATTACCAGGTTACTGAGGAGATTCCTATGGAGTGGTAGGGTGAATGGCACAAAGAAAATATCCTGGGTTCATTGGAAGACTATCTGCTACCCAAAGATTAAAGGAGGCTTAGGAGTCCGGCAGCTAAAGCAGTTCAACGAATCTCTCCTAGGGAAGTGGGGGCACCGATACCACACGGAAGAGAAAGCAATGTGGATAGACATAATCAGATCCTTATATGGGAATAGCACAGCAGCTACAATCAAATACAAAGTCCAGCCAACAAATATAAAAAGATCAAGCTGGTGGGCGGACATAGTGAAAACTGTGATGACACAAGACTGGTTCTACGATAAATTGAGCAAGAATATTGGAGATGGGGCAATCACTAAGTTCTGGATCGATCCTTGGCTCAATGGAAAAGCATTGCTTGAAAGCCATCCTATTCTCTATCAACTAGCAGCAGATAAGCTTATAACAGTTCAGGATAAAGGTACGTACCTGCATTCTTGGGTGTGGCTATGGCAGTGGATACGTCCTCTAAACAACGAGGAGGAAAATCTACTCTTGGATCTGGAAACTACACTGCAGTCTGCGAAGAGTCCCACAGATGAACCTGATCGGTGGCAATGGAATGGGGGAAACCTTAGCAAGTACAACACAGCTGAAATTTATAATCATCTCATGGCTACCGAATGGCAGGAGGTGAACTTACCTCCAGAAATTCCGAAAGTCTGGAACAAAGACCTTCCGGCAAAAATAGCAGCATTCAATTGGAAGATGTTGCTGAACAAAATCCCCACTCTGGATAACATTGCCAAGCGAGGTACGACGATAGATTCGCCCATCTGCCCGCTATGTGACCTAGAACACGAAAATGTTGCCCACTTATTTCTCAAATGCTCAGCCACGGCGAAAGTATGGGAGCTCGTTTATGAATGGTTGGACTTACCTCTACCATTGCCCGATACAATTTCCCAGCACATCACTCAATTTGATGAAGCCCCACATCAAACATGGCCAAAAAGATTCTGGAATACGGTATGGCAAATCACGAACTGGCTTATCTGGAGATGGAGAAACCAGATTATATTTGAGCAGGAACTCGTCATTATACCCCAGATGGTTGAACAGATACAACTGAAGATATGGCTTACGCTGAGAAATGCAGGAAAAATCAATCTGGTTTTCGAATTCAACGAATGGTGCAGAGATCCAAACTCTTGTATGAATTCTCAATTGTAATCGGCCAAGAGGGTCAACACTGTAAATACATCTACACATATATATAATACCACAATTACTTATAAAAAAACATGATGAATTTACTTGTATGCCAAATTACAATAATTCGATCTGCTACATTACAATAATTAGAACACGCAAGTTCCTCAACTAGGGCTGGAACCCGGTGCGGTTGCGCACCACACCGTCGCGGTGTGGACCCACACCGGGACTGTCGAACCGTGCGGTTTTTAACTAGGGCTGAAACACGGTGCGTTTCCGTGCCGCACCGTCGCGGTGCGGACCTCCACCGAGAATTGCCGAACCGCGCGATTTTTAATCGTGCGGTTCGGCGGTCCCTCGGTGCGGTGCACCGGAGGATCGGGATCCAGTCCGACCCGGGTATTTCGGGCCAGGTCTCATTAAAATAATATTAAAAAAATTAAAAAAAATAATTTTAAAAAATAGGGGAAAAACGTTCAAATTTTTTTTAATTTTATTTTTTCTACAAAAAATGCGAAAAAAAAATGCCGGTGCAGCGCGAAAACTGCGGTGCACCGATATTCTACCGCCGAACCGACGGTGCGATTATAATTTTTCAGGTCTATCCTCAACACCGGCACTCATAAACAGACATCAAAAACGAAAATAATCTCTCAGCCATAAAATTAAATATCTTAGCACAGTATTAATTCCTTCTACTATTGAGTTTAAGAGAAAGAAAAAAAAGTTACTCGTGATCTATGAAGCTGCTAAACCCAAGGCCGTCTTCTGAACCTAAGGCAGTGCTCAGCAACTCTGTTTTTCAGCATGGGTCGATCCTAACAAGTAGAACAAACTGTTTCAATTTCTTTAAGGAAAAATGTTACAGGTACATAACCTTTTTGTACATAAAGATTATGTACATTTAGTTTTGTGTTATAATTATTTAAGTTTGATGTAGTTTTATTGGATATGACAAAATAACTCCTGTAGCATTAAATGTAAAACTATATTCACTTTTAAAAAAACCTATATAAAACTATACTATTTACACTTTATGTATTCCTCTTTCTTTAAGAGTAGTGTTACCTGTCTATATAAATAACAATAATGTTAGGGTGACATAATTTTTTTTGACAAAATTATATCACGCTGTAAAATAATGACGTCTTAATAAAGATCTTGGATCTCCTTCTTCAACTTCATAGACGGTCGTTTCTCCTGTCACAGAGAATCCTAACCCTGGTCGAACAAAAAAAATCCCTAAACGACTAGTCTCCTCTTTTCAGGAATACGGTATACCTCAAACACGAGAGGTCTCCTCTTCCGTGAAGTAAAGGTTATTCCAACTTCATTTCTTGTCTCAATTTCTGGAAATTTACATTCATTAGTGATTGCAGTTTAAAGTTGACTTTTGCGTCTTCTTCCTGTTTGTTGGTTCAATAACCTACTTAAATCTAATTTACTCAGTTGCTCTTCCCATTTGTAATCTCTTCCGTTGCACCAATAATTTCCAACAGTGTGTTGATATTCTTGGTTGAAGACCCGTCCGGCTTCACAACATCTGCACCTTTCTGTTTCAGTAGATGAACATTTCCCCTGATTTTCTTCCATGCCTCATTCTCAATTTTAGAATTTTTTTTTGTTTAGCAAATCAATTTTAGAAAATGTTATTGGAAGACTTCATTTATTCTCAATTTTCCTGAAAAGTGCGGAAAGCTTAGATGTTTTGCGCCTTCTTCCTCCTGCTTGTTGTTTTTGTGTCAGTTTTAGTTTTAGTGTTTGCATGTTTCTTAGAGATTTTGTTGTGTGTATAAATTTCTTATGGACATTATTCGTCCACCAAGGGTCCCGTATAAGAGTTCTGATGTTGTAATTATATTGTGAATTAAATTCATTCTGCCGGATGTGGTGCTTGGAATGAATTTTGTGAATCAATTCATGTTTCTTTATTCATGAATCAGTTTGTTGGTTGACTAAATTCATCAAATCGTTTGTTAGTTACATAACTTCATGGGAAAACATTGGTTAGTTGTATATAATTCGCAGACAATAGAGCAATTTCAAAATGATTGGGAGACATTTATTAAAAAATTTGATCTTCAAGATAACACTTGGTTAGCTAACTTGTTTATAGAGAGAGAAATGTGGGTGCCCGCTTATTTGAAAGACAAATTCTGGGCGGGAATGTCATCTACGCAGAGAAGTGAGGGTATCAATGCGTATTTTGATGGATTTGTTCATGCAAAGACGACATTAAAACAATTTGTGGGACAATATGAAAATGCAATGGCATATAAGGTTGAAAATGAGAGGCAAGAAGATGTGAAGAGTTGGAATAGTTTCATCCCATTAATACAAGAAGCAGATGAGTTGGAGAAGCAATTTCAAAGTGTTTACACGAATAGCAAGGTAAGGGAATTTCATAAGGAGTTTGTAGGAAAGCTGAATTGCATGTGTGAAAAGATTAAGGAAACAGACTACGGGACTGAATATGAGGTAAAAGAATGGATTGTATTTGGAGAAGGAGAGGAAAAAATGAAGAAAAATGTGGGCTTTGGTGTAGTTTTTGATGCTGAAACTAATGATACACATTGCACATGTCGATTGTTTGAATTTAGGGGAATGGTATGTAGACATCAACTATTGGTGTGGTTTCAACAGGGTATTCAAAGAGTTCCTGAAAAATACGTGATGAGAAGATGGTGCAAAAATGTAAGAAGGGCTCACACTAAAGTTCGGATTAGTTATGATAACTCCTCATGGTCAGTCGAATCACAACGCCATGAAACTCTGTGCAAGGCCTTTAAGGAGGTTGCTTATATGGCTGAAGAATCTTCCTCAAAGTTTGAGAAGGCGATGGCACAAATACATGAGCTAAAACAAGAGTTTATGGAAGCTTCAGATTCATTTTTTATTAGAGATGAGGTTATAAAAACACAAATGAGCACCAACATACAAGACCCGAAAAGCTTGAATCGCAAAGGGAGACCGTGCAAAAATTGGATGCAAGGTACAGTTGAAAAAATTATCATGAAAAAAAAGGCATACAGAAAAAGGCAAACAAGAGCAAGACAAAAGTAAAGGTACAAATTATTTGCACACATGATAATTTTTGATCTATTTGGTTAGTTTTCTAATTAATTATTTGATCAGGAGGTTGAAACAGTTATTGATGATCATGTAATTGGAACGCAAGGGAGTACTTTCAACTCGAACGTAAGTTTCATGCTTATTTATGTCTTACATGTTTCAGCCATTAACAGTTCCTTGAAATGTTGTTATACAGATCCAACCAAGTCCAATGTGGCAATCAATGTCGCCGAACATGATGCATATGCATGCTGGTGTCCAATCTTATATGCAGTTACTCACCATGTATCAGCCTAAGTCACAACAAGGCACACTTACAAGTCAGACATCAGAATCAATATTGCCAGAAAGTACCAATCGAATCTGGAGCATACAAAATGACAGCCTATGAAGGGATGTCAAAAAGGGACAAAATGAAAAAAAATGCAATTTCATTGTTTATGCTATTGTTAGTGAACATTGATTATGCTAGTGTTGTATTTGTTACAGTATGCTACAGTTGGTCCTATATTGAGAACTTCTGGTTGTTGGTTCTA
Organism: Pinguicula primuliflora; assembly: GCA_025802335.1. NCBI lineage: Eukaryota > Viridiplantae > Streptophyta > Magnoliopsida > Lamiales > Lentibulariaceae > Pinguicula > Pinguicula primuliflora. The sequence goes on along the minus strand of JAOYMZ010003388.1, from coordinate 9,418 downwards.
TATTGAGAACTTCTGGTTGTTGGTCCTATATTAAGAACTTCTGGTTGTTGGTCCTATATTGAGAACTTCTGGTTGTTGGTAATATATTGAGCACTGTCTCTTGCTAGTAACATTGTTATATTGTTTTTGTTTCACATTGTTATAAATGATGCTTCATGGCAGTATTACAAGTGAATTCTTATATAAAAGAACATACTGCAACAACAAAATAATTATATCATTATATGTTAAATTGAGTTTACAGCAAAGTTGCATATACAACAATGTTTCAGTTGTAGAAATTTTGCGAAGCCTTTCATATAGTGCACTCAATCTGCCTAACACTGAGGCTAGCCCTGCCAATATATGTTGTTGTGGAACATCCAAGTATGCAGTTGATCTGGAAACAGGAATTGTCCCATATCTGCAACGAACAAATGTATTCCCATGAAGTTCTGCAACCAACAAACAAACCAAAATTGGTATCATGAATTTAATTCACAATATGATTATACCATCAAAACTCTTTCACTGGATCCTTGATGGATGAATTCTGTGCATAAGAAACTTCCAAAAACCAACAAACCAAAATCTCTACGAAACAAGCAAACACTAAAACTGATGCTTCGAACATAAAAGCAGCAGCAAAACCAACAAACAAAGGCATTTTTGTCAGGCACTGCAGTTGGAAACTGATGCAACAGCTCCGTCCCCATGATCTGTAGGCCGTTTTTCGGGGATCAGATGCTGAATGGGAGAATGGTGCAGGATTGCTGGAAAATTGGTGTGCGAGTGAAAGATGGAGTCTTGAAGAAAAGTGAAACCATTGAAGCCCTGGATCTGTTAATGTCAAATGAGGCTTGGAAGAAAATCAGGGGAAATGTTCATCTACTGAAACAGAGAGGTGCAGATGCTGTGAAGCCGGATGGGTCTACAACCAAGAATATCAGCACACTGCTGGAAATTATTGGTGCAACGGAAGAGATTATAAATGGGAAGAGCAACTAAGTAAATTAGATTTAAGAAGGTTATTGAACCAACAAACAGAAAGAAGACTCAAAAATAAGCTACAATCACTAATGAATGTAAATTTCCAGATACTGAGACCAGAAATGAAGTTGGAATAACCTTTACTTCCCGAAAGAGGAGACTTCTCGTGTTTGAAGTATACTTCCTCACTGCAAAAATGAAAATTTTGATAAACCTTTGCTATTTTCTTCGTTCGTTCCCTTCCAATCTGACGGGAGAAACGTCCGTCTGCGCAGTTGAAGAAGGAGTGGCCAAATCTTTATTAAAACGCGGTCGTTTTACCTTTTGACAAAATTTTGTCAAAACAAATTATGTCACCGTAGCATTATTGAAAAAAAAAAGCATGTGGAGGACAATAATTGTTGACAATGTAAATGAGGTAAATATTGTAAATAAGATAAAAAATAATTATAAAGTTTTACCATATCTAGGAGATTCCGAAAATCATGGGGTTAGATGAAAGGGGATCATGGATCAACCCTATAAATGTAGCCTCTGCAGGAAACTCAAATATACCAGAAAAGAAGGACTAAGTCCTCCCGTAAAGTAGGAAATTCCCGAACCACGTAAAATCTGTTTGTTCTTTCATATACCCATACAAATCATTCATCAAATATGGTATCGGAGCAGTGTTTTCAATCTTAAAAACCTGTATCGTCATCTACCTAGATTCGGCATCACAGGGTCATGACTAAAGATCTAACTCCAGCTGAGAACAGCCTTACGGCTGAACAGTTCAAACAGTGGCTGAAAATTCAGCAAGACTCATCATCCTCCGGAGAGTCAGAGAACTTGAATCACCACAGTGCCGTGGTAGATATCAAATTGGATAATCACAATTATGTATTGTGGGCTCGTTTCATGGAAGTAGACATTAGTGGTCGGGGGTGACTTGAGTTCATCACTGGTCAAGCCAAAGCCTCGACAGAAACTGATGCTGGCTACTCTACATGGAAAACAAGGGACTCAAAAGTGTTTGGATGGATCACACAATCCATTGACAAGAAATTAGTGCAGAAATACACACACTTTCCGACTGCATATGGCCTATGAAGGGTTTTGAAGAAAACTTTCACTGCAGGAGAAGATAGCCTATAGATATTTGACCTTATCACTAAAGCAGATAGATTGATTCAAGGCCAATCTTCAATTGAAGATTATTACGGCCAGTGTACTTCTATATAGCTAGAAATTGATTGTCGTTGTCCCAATCCCATGGAGGCGACCAATTACATCGAGAATTATAACACAATTCGGGACGAACACAGGTTGTTCACATTTCTTGCATGGACTAAACCCGGAGTTCAACCATATAGTTCGCGACATCTTGAAGGAAAAACCAACACCCTCAGTTGAAGCAGCGTATGTTACTATTCGACAGGAAACAGCCCACAATCACATTATTTTTGCAGGGACCTCCGATGTATCAAATACATCACAGGGTGTAGGCGCGAGACTCGCCGTCAGAAACCAATTTCCACAAAATCAAAGGCAAAATCAGAATGGAAATGACCCACGGTGGTCAGATAGCCAAATTCCGGCCAGTTCATCATCCTGCAAGGTACAACGATGCGAATATTGCAAACGTCTAGGGCACATAAAATCCGTATGTTACAGGAAGCATGGTTATCCGGGAGGACAGAAGCCTATCCGTCGTGAGGGCCGCACGGTCGTGCTGGATGGTAGTTCCCTGGACTCAGCGGAGGACGAGCTCGTCGTCACGAATCTGGAAAACACAGGCGGCGACACCTCCGGTGGAAGAAACGATGCCCGCAACTCTACAAATGACCCAAACATCGCGACCCTTGGTAAAGAATTTCATCCGTGCATGAAATTACATATTCACCCCACCCCCCATTTTATCTGGTGCACAGTATTTCCGAGAAGCGACATTCGGCCTTTTATCACCTGATGATGGGCTGCTCGGAGGAGAAGGCGCAGATGGGCTAGAATCCAGGCCCAAGCCTGAATCACGAAATTTGGGCTGGATTCACGTGAAATTGGGCCGATTTCTAGCACCGGGCCGAAGTGTAGGGCAGGATAGAATAAAAATAGTGGGCCCACATGTGCGACTGGAGCGCAAATTAGGTCCAACAAGCCGGAAGTTCGGAATAAACACACTTGGATTTTTGATTGCAGAGCTACTAGCGGAGCTACTAACACGATTACGTATGATTTGTCTGATATTATTCGTGTGCAAGAATCTAAGAAAAAATTGGTCCAAACGGCGAACGGTGAATTTGCTCCTGTCAGGGAGGCATGAGTTATCAGAATTTCTCCATCAATGACACTGTCAAATTACTTATACGTTCCCTCATTATCATACAAATTATTATCTATCAGTCATGTCTCAAGGGAATTTAACTGCGTCGTGATGATGTACCCTACTTTATGTGTCTTGCAGGATATCCGTTCGAAAAAGGTAATTAGGTGTGGCACTTAAAGGGGTCGTTTGTACCATGTCGACGAGGTGGATTCAACGGGAACGACACTCTTAGCTCAAGGGTCAGTCAACTCCAAAAGTTGGTTATGGCATCGACGACTTGGTCATCCATCTCATGCATATCTCCGCCGGTTATTTTCTCAGATTTCTAGTACTCCCTTTCATTTAGAAACTTGTGTCCTTGCCAAGAGTCATTGACAGTCTTATGTTTCTTCAAATACTCGTGTTCCATATATCTTTTCATTAATACATTCCGATGTCTGGGGTCCTGCTCCATGTATTGGTGGGTAGGATTATAAGTACTTTGTTCTCTTTATTGATGATTTTTCACGCTTGACATGGGTCTATTTCCTTAAACATAAGTCTGACGTATTTGAAAATTTTCGTCTCTTTCATCGTATGATACATACTCAGTTTGGAAATAAAATTCAAATTCTTCATTCTGATTATGGGGGGAATTTGTAAATCAGCAAATGAAAGTGTTTTGTTCTGAAAATGGGATGTTACACCAAACTTCAGGCTCTTATACTCCTTAACAAAATGGTGTAGCGAAACAAAAAAACTAGTTCCTACTTGAGATTACACGGGCCCTCATTCTTGAGTATCACGTTACATCCTTATTTTGGCCCGGAGCTGTGTCAACATCTATCTTTCGTGCCAACAGGCTTCCCACTCAGGTATTGAACTTTCGTACTCCCATTCAGACTTTATCAGAATATTCTAAGGTGCCTCCACCTATATCATTATCTCCTCGTATTTTTGGATGTTCGGTCTACGTGCATATCCCAAAAGGGAATCGATCTAAATTTGACCCATGTGCTGAGAAGTGTGTGTTTGTTGGGTTTGGGACATCACAAAAAGGGTATCGCTGCTATAACCCTGTTGCACGTCGATTATATGTCACTACGGACTGTGACTTTGTGGAAACAGAGTACTATTATGCTCCCATCCAATCAAGGGTTCAGGGGGAGACTCACAGTGATAGTGATCCACTTGATTGGCTCCTCCCATTGTCCAGCTCATCACCACATTCCACGACGACACCTCCTCTATTGTCGCCTCCTCTTCAAGTGCCTCACGCACAAGAGCCACCTGAGCCGACCTGTGAGCTAGAAGATCTACCCATTCAAGCCCTCAATGACGGCATAGTACTATCAAACCTTGAAGAGCTTTCCCAAGTGTCCTCTTCGTCGGAGATTCCGGTAAGTACACTATCTCCTGAGTCCTCAGTACTTCCTACGGATATTGTGCATACTGACCATGATACAGGACTTCCTTGGATATTGTGCATACTGACCTTGATACAGGATCTGGGAGCCTGGTGACTCCTCGATATGTCTTACCTGTTTGAGTTAACACGGGTGTTGCAAAGAAGAGGTTTACTCCTGGACACAACACGAAGACTTAGAGGTATCCTATTACTGACCTCGTCAGGGGGAGTATGTCTAATTTGGCACGAGTTTTTTATGTTGCGGTATATAGTGAGGAGATTCCTCACAACGTGACTAAGGCCATGGAGAGTCCTGATTGGCGAAATGCTATGGAGGTAGAGATGGATACTTTGAGAAGAAATGAGACGTGGGAAAGGTGTGAGTTACCTTCTGGAAAGAAATCTGTTGGATGTCGATGGGTATATACCATCAAAAGAAAAGTTGGTGGCGCTATTGAGCAGTTTAAGTCCAGGCTGGTTGCCAAGGGATACACCCAGACCTACGGCGTGGACTATTGCGAGACTTTCTCTCCAGTAGCCAAACTTGACACATTACGAGTTCTATTCTCAGTGGCAGCAAACCTGGATTGAAATCTTCACCAATTCGATGTGAAGAATACATTTTTACATGGTGACCTAAGTGAAGAAGTGTACATAGAGGGACCGCCTGGTTATTCTAGTGATTTTCATCCCCGGGAAGTCTGTCGTTTAAAAAAGGCACTATATGGTCTCAAGCAGTTTCCTCGAGCATGGTTTGAGAGATTTACGCTTGTTATGAAGAGATATGGGTACATCCAGAGCAATTCAGATCACACGCTTTTCTTAAAGCATCGTGTTCAAGGCATTACCTGCTTTATTATTTATGTAGACGACATGGTTATTACTGAAGATGACATTGAGGAGATTGGGAAGGTGAGGAAGTATTTATTTCAGGAGTTTGAGATGAAGGACCTGGGAATGCTGAAATATTTTCTAGGTATTGAAGTAACGAGATCGAAGTCTGACATATATATCTCATAGAGAAAATATGTTCATGACCTGCTTGCTGAGACGGGTCTACTTGAGTGCAAACCTGCAGAGACACCTATGATTATAAATCATGGTTTGAAGCTTATAGAAGGAGGAGAATTGACCGACAGGGAGAGGTACCAACACTTGGTTGGTAAACTCATTTATCTAGCACATACGCGATCAGACATTGCCTATGCAGTTGGAATTGTGAACCAGTTTATGCATAATCCACAGAGTCATCACATGGAGGCAGCTCAAAGGATCTTGCAGTATCTTAAGGGATCTCCTGATACTGGAATCCTGTACAGGCGAAATGGAGATCTGAGGATTGAAGCTTATACTGATGCTGATTGGGTTGGTTGTCAAGTGGATCGACGATCTACATCAGGTTACTTTACCTTCGTAGGAGGAAATCTTGTCACTTGAAGGAGCAAAAAACAGAGAGCAGTAGTGAGGTCTAGTGCTGAGGCCGAGTTTAGGGGTATTGCTAAAGGAATAACTGAAGTGTTGTGGCTGAGTAAATTGATTACCGAGCTTGGTTATCCACCGGTGGGAGCATGTTCGCCAATGTGCGACAAGAAAGCTGCTATACATATCTTCGAGAATCCTGTCCAACATGATCGAATGAAGCATGTGGAAATTGACCGACGCTTTATTAAGGAAAAGCTGGAAGATCGAATTGTGACTTTGCCCTTTGTGCGTTCTGAAGATCAACTGGCGGATATTCTCACCAAGACAATCAATGGACGCATATTCCACGCATGTTTATCCAAGTTAGGTGTCGGATATCCATCACCTAACTTGAGGGGGAGTGTTGACAATGTAAATGAGGGAAATATTGTAAATAAGGTAAAAGATAATTATAAATCTTTACCTTATCAAGGAGATCCCGAAAATTATGGAATTAGAGGAAAGAGGGGATTATAGATCAACCCTATAAATGTAGCCTCTGCAGAAAACTCAAATATACAAGAAAAGAAGGACTAAGTCCTCCTGTGGAGTAGAAAATTCCCGAAACATGTAAAATCTGCTTGTTCTTTCATATACTCATACAAATTGTTCATCAAATAGTAATAACTAATTACTCTTTAATTTTTGTACATATGCTAAACTGTTGTCAAATTCAGACCTCTCACAATAATGTAAGTAGCAGTCCCATTGGTAGGTTGCTCCTACAAGATATTAACAAAATGTCTAGCCATGAGAATCAAACAAGTCTTACCATAAGTTATCTCTGAACATTGATGATCACAAAGTGAGAGTGCAAGTATACACTATCAACAAGTAGTACAATGCATGAGCAAAGGTCATATCACACGGAGAGTAGGCTCAAAACATGTCATGATTCTTAGACTATCACAACCCAACCGAACCATTTTAAGAGTTTTTGAACTTGACTACTAAATAAAAGTTAACTAAACTAGAAACTAATTGAGTTCAAAATTAACAATGTCACTTTATCAATCCTAAACACAAGCACAAATTAGAGGTAGGTTCACAAAGAGAGAAGGCAACTCAAGGCATCAATTTATTGCCTCACCCGTGATGTTCTTACATGCATCTATTCACCAAATAATCTACTTACTTTTAATGACCACGAGATCCATGTATAACTCGCACTATGGCTAAGCTACGAGTTAGTCTTCTAGCACAAGGAGAATTTTGCCTTCCGGCCTCACTACCGAATGTGCTAGAGAACAAGATTGGTGCCATGACACTAACCAAGATCACAATATAGTCTATCCTTTGGATATGACCTCGCAAGCTGGGGGTAAAAACCCCAAGGGCGGCAAGGTGAATACTACTAGAGTCTCATCTCCTTATATCCTTCCGATCTCAAGGGAGATCACCTAAAAATAGCCCAAACATTCAGCCTCAATATTCAAGCATTGATAAAAATAGCATGCATTCATCATTAAGCACAAAATTCACATTTGGTTCATAGAAAACATAACTAAAACACCATGATTTGGCTCAATTGAACCTCAAGTTTAATAACATCACACACCTTTAGTTCGCCGATGATACAATATTGATGGGGAAGTGTACATTAGACAATGTAAAAAGCTTCAAAGCATGGCTAAGATGTTTTGAACTTATGTCTGGCTTTAGAATAAACTACACGAAGAGCGATCTTATTGTTATAAACATTCATGACAATGTGGTGGAGGATATGGGAAGGTACTTAAACTGTGAGACAGGAAGGCTACCATTTAGATACCTTGTCTACCAATGAGTGGTAAGGAAAGCCACGTTGCAAAGTGGGATCCGGTGATTAGTAAATTTAAAAGAACTTTGGGAAGATGGGAGAATAAAAATTTATCTATGGCTGGTCGAAGGGTGCTCATTAACTCCGTACTATCCTCGCTGTCCTCATACTTTGTTCCATGTTTATAGCACCGGAACTAGACAAGCTAGAAACTATCCGTAGATCCATCTTTTGGTTTGAGAGAGACGATAAAAAACGAGTGTTGTGGGTAGCATGGCATCAAGTGTGCCAATCTATAGAGAGGGGGGGGGATTAGGAATCAAAAGACTAGAAGGCATTAGTCAAGCTCTATTTGGCAAATGGTATGGAAAATTACTAAACAACAAGGAGTGCCTCTGGAAGAAAATAATCTGGTCAAGGTATGGTAAGTAGGGCAATATGCAGGTTTGTGAATTTAGAGTACAATAAGGAGGCAGCCTGCAAGATGAAGGAGAATCCAACAGCGGAATATCAGGAAGAAGAAAGAGCTCACAATGGTGGAAAAGGCTAGAAAAAATCTCAAATGAAAACTGGTTCAGGAATATGCTGTCCATGAAGCTTGGAAATGGAGAAAAGATACACTTCTGGGATGACCACTGGATTGGAGATGAGCCTCTAAAAACCAGATTTCACAGGCTAATGAGGATAGATCATATGCAAAACTCAACAGTGGCTGCACATGGAAGATGGAACAACTCATCCTAGCAATGGTTATGGGAATGGAGGCGGGATCTATTTGATTGGGAAAAAACTGAGCTACTGACATTATGTGAAACTTTGTCAAATGCTGTTTTACAGGTGCATGAAGAAGATAGTTGAAGATGCAGAAACATCATCTCAGGAAATTATGAAGTCAAGAATGCGGCAGATTTCATTTTGGAGCAGCATGACAATAACACAGAACAGGATGAAGTAGAGCTTCTCGCCAAGTTCTGGAACATAATCACGCCAAAAAAGGTATCAATATTCTGTTGGCGGATGAGAAAGATGAGGCTACCTACTCTGAAGAATCTGCGAAATGAAATATGCTACATTATGAGGTAGACATTTCATGTATTCTCTGTGGTAAGGATATGGAAACTGAAGGACACATTTTTGAGCATTGTGAAGTCAGCTGCAAATTATAGGACATGATTGCGATGTGGTTAAATATGCAAACAATACATCAGATGAAAGTTGAAGAGTTCTTACTCAAAATACCGTCAGGTATAAAGCAGGACATGTGGATCTCATTCTGGACAGCAACGAGTGGGTAATATGGCTATGTCACAGCAGGACACATTTCAGAAATGAAGACATACTATTGGATCGTCTACTAGAGAAAATGCAGTGTATAACATGGCAATGGATCAAGGCTAACTCAAAATATACATTTACCTATAGTATTGGGGATTGGATTAGAGATCCTGTATATAAGTTTTGGCTCGGAAGCTTACTCTTGTACAATGAAAATTGTTCTATTAATACAAATTTTGCTTAGCACCCCCCCCCCTTCCCC
>JAOYMZ010003377.1:0-24032 GCA_025802335.1 Pinguicula primuliflora | reverse complement strand
GTCTAAAGAGATTGTAACTCCTATATTCTTTCATAGTGGAATTCTTCTATCCCTACCCGTGGTTTTTCCCCTGATTTCTTTAGGGGGTTTTCACGTAAATCAGTGTGTCCAATTTTTCTGTAGTATTATTTCCTACAAATTATTAGCTGCAGTTTGGCTCTATCGGTTCTATTTTCACAACAATAATTAAACAAATTATGTTTTTTTTGTTTCGATCTTTCTTTTGCAATAACAATAGATATAGTACGTGCCAAGATAGGGAGTATAATATTAATGAAATCGTCAATGCAGTTCATATATTCACTGATCATAGTGGAAAAGTCAGCCACAACGATTAATTGTCATAATGACGGCCCGTCATCGCCTTTAAGAGTGCATCAACTCCACTGCAGCAACCACCGAGACCACCGGAGTTGGTCAAGTATGGTGTCCATGGACTAAGATAATCTGCAACATCGCCACAAACAATAGTTGCCTCACTAGGCAGTGCAAAAGGATCACTAGGCAGTGCAAAAGGAGTAATGCTACATGTCCAGAAAATTAATCCATACAATTCTGGATTGTATGTAAATAAATTTTGATTTTAATTTTTCATTTTATGTTCGACACTCTTGTAGTACAAAAAGTGTATTTTCCAGAAATATATGGACAATTTGTAGGGACATCTAGTCTTTCTAGTGCAAAAGGCATCGCAATCACAACCACCACAATCATGGCGAAACATGTGGACTTCATAACTCCAGCCATTTCTCTTCTCCCTTTTTCTCTTCCTTACCCTTACAAGTGATGCGTTGATATGTTATTAGCAAAGCGTATCTTCAAAAGGTGCTTGGTTGTTGTCCTTAAATAGGATAACATGAAATGTTGTTCTTTAATGAAAGTTAGTAGGATAGGAGGATTAGGAGATGGCTGCGGGGGATGTTTAAGTACCATAATTATGTTCTCACCTCACTATTTGTGGTCGAAATTTGACTGGTAGGAAATTGTGGTCAGGGCCGGTCCTGGGGTCCGAGTTGCCCTAGTCAGACCCCTAGCCGGATGCCCCATTTAAAATTCTCTCATGCAAAAAAAACCACATGTGTTCTTTTATGTCCGCCTTGCTTTGATGGTAAATTTTCTTTTATGTCAGCCTGGAAGCTTACCAGACAGAGCTTTCCCTAGACGACAGTACACCTATCTGTCGAACTATATCTCCCAAATGAAAAAACTGATCTGCAATATGGCATGAGATATTCTCTCTCTCGCACCAGAATAGAAAGCAGCAAATCCAAAAGAGGCAAACATTGTGTTGCAAAATCCAAAAGAGGCAGACATATTGAGTAGACTTGGCATAAGTGTAAAGACAAGTCAAACACATTGTGTTGCAAAATCCAGGGTGATTTCATAAAGAACAACAAATAGAATGAAAATGGCGTCAACAAATCATGAATCAACAAATTCACCAAATTCTCAATCCCAAATTCCCAATACCAAATGCCCAATCCCAAATTCCCCAAATGCCCAATCACAAATTCCTAATCCCAGCAACAGCATACTGTAATAAGCATCAACACAACAATAAACAGAATAAATCCCCAATCCTTTTCAACAATAAATTCCAACAATAAACAGAATTCAAGTATCAACAATAAACAGCATACAAATACAAGTATCAACAATAAATTCCCAATCCTGGAAAGCCAGAAGAGAAGAGCCGAAGAGAAGTGGAACCTGGAAATCTGGAAACCAGAGGCCTGCGTGACTGCGTCCTCGAAACCTGCGGCATACGTCCGTCACTGGAAGAGCCGAAAAGAAGAGTCCGTCACTGGTACGGACTTTTTGGATTTTTAATAGATGGATCGGGGCTTGGATTTGAGATGGGCCAATCCTGGACTTTTTCGTCACTGGTACGGACTTTTTGGATTCCCAATCCTGAAACTTCGACATACCTTCAACCCTCGTCGACTACCTCGTCGAATGGTACGGACTTTTTGGATTTTTAATAGATGGAGATGGTGGCCTCCGCGCCGAGATGTTCGAGATTTTTGCTGCAGGAGGAGCCGAGGAGGAGATGTCAGTCTCTTGGCTGCGGAAAGACCAAAAATGTCCGATCAATTCATCAAATCGGACCGGGCGACTGTAAGGATTTCAAATCGGGCCTCTTAAGGATTCAAAAAAAAATTTTTTTGGCTGGGCCGGGCTGAAGAACAATTTTTTTTTAATGCCCCTTGGGCTGGGCTGCCCTAGCCAGTGGGCTCAGCTGGCTTACAGCTGGGCCGGCCCTGACCAAGATGGCTGAAGAATTTGTTGAAAAAATATACATTTCGTAGAAATCAACTTAAGCTTCGGAAAAAACTAAAGATGAATATAAACGATTACGAAATAGAGTTACAGGTTTGCAACCGCAACCGCCAGTGCAGCCTTTTTTTTATTTTTTTTTGTTACCTTTTTTTTCAGCCAATGAGGAAGTGACACATCACTTTCCCATTACTGTTCATCATCTTTCTCATGACGTCGGCAGCGGGACGAAAGACGAATTTGTAAAACCAGTGTTCGATGCTTCCGCCGGAACTTACCGGTGCGGTGCCATCGTCGGACAAAACTTGCCGGTGCGATGCAAAACCGCTTCTAATTTCCGGTGCGGTGCAAAACCAATTTCGAACTTACCGGATTCACGTCGTTCGTCTGGCCATCTGGTAGCACGTCGTTCGTCAACCCTAATTTCCGCACCTCATCTGGATTTTCATCGTCTGTCTGCCCAATTGTCGGTGATCTCTGTCAGATTCCGGTTTCAACCGCGCGGTTACGACGACAGTGGGTTGCACCCAAAATTTTCACCTCTGTTACGAAATGATATACGGTATTTGGATGAATGAAACGTTGACACCCAAAGAAATGATATATGAGTGGAAATATTTCAATTATAAGTAATATATATATTATTTATTTGTAAAAATATTTCAAAATACAATTTATATATGTAAATATAATACATATTATATTTATGTATATATGTTGTAAATAAGTTACAAAAAGATTTGTAATTAATAAATCTCCATAAGTGTGAAATTTATGGGTATTGATCTCCATTAAGTAGAGAAGTTGAAGATGATGAGTGTTCACTTCTTAAAGTGTATTCATTCTCCTTGATTATTTTGGAAGTTATGTAAGCATCATCCATTGTCTGAAAACACACATAAGAGAGATAGAGTTAAGCATTTTTGGTTTATGTTTATTTTCTTTGGACCCTTTAATTTTGAGTTCTTTGGTGATAGAAGGAAGATACAATTCGAGTTCGCCGGAATAGTACTGCAAGTGATGTGCAAAGCTATTTATTCTTCGTTGTATTCTAGGAGACAGACGTCCAGATTCTCAAAATACTAAGGAGAGGGCGAATCTATTTTAAGGAATTCACAGGCTCGGTGATCCCTTATAATTCTGGAAGTTTTATTATTCGGTATAAGGTTGATCAAACTGCTATTTTCCCTACACACTACTTCTTACAATCTTAAAATAGACATTCTTTCTATTTTGTTGGGGACTAACAATTTGTTTTATAGTTTGAATGAGCATTGGATGGAACAAGGAGGAACATTATTTTGTGAACATTATTTTGTTTTCTCCACCTTTGGTTTCATCTATATTTACTAGAGTGCATGTCTAATTGTTGGTTATCTCAATATCTATATTTGTATTATATGAAGTGAAATTTTTTATTTTAATTCAATTAGCGTATGTTTATTGGCGAAAGTTTGAGAAATCATTGCTAAAAAAAAAAAGAAAAAAGAAAGAGAAATCATTGCTTATTACTCTTTCAACAAAGCATGAAACATTATTTATATGAAAACAAGGTTGAGTATGTCTTCATAGTCGCATACAAAAAATTTGTGTTGAGCATGCAAACCAACAAAATAAATAATTTTATTGTAACATTTGTCAAAAACATAAATTGAGAGTTGCCGTGAGGCACATATATTGACTCATAAATAAACAAGCATGTTTCAATAGCTCATAAATAAACAAGCATTTATGTATGATTTTTTGAATTCCTGACGTTACAAACATGTTTAAATTCTTGTTATGATTTTAAGTTTTGGAATAAAAATAGTGAGGAAATATTTTGTATACCGTAGACTAGAATTATTGAAATGACTTGATTTATTGTATTTATATTTTCATCTCTTAAATATTAATTTAAAATTTCTATTTTCAACATTACTAACCTTTGAGTTTGTTGAATTTTAGAAATGATAAATAATATTGATGAATATAATAATGGAGTGCTCATTGTTATTGAAGACTCCTCCAAATTGTGCACAAATTGAGATATCATATGACGCTCTAACTCTTTTGAGGTTACGTGGAAAGAATGGTCCCATGGTAACATCTATTGTGATGGTTTTTTAGGTGACATCTATTTCAATGTATCACAATAAAAAACCAGAGAAATTCGATCGTGTCCAAATTTCAATGAGCATGACAAACTATGTATTCTAACTCATGTTATTGAATCTTGTGAGATTCTTGAAATATAATTCTCCTATTGTTAAAGAGAATAAGATACACGAAATATTAAATGTTATAGATTTTGAAAGTGTTAGATATTAACGTAATTACGGCAAAATGTAATTAAAAACTACATTGCAATTAATGTGTTTAATTGTAATTTAGATAATTATTACATTGATTGAACATTGGCCCATATCGATCCATGTCTATTCCTATAAATAAGGAGATTCCCAAATTCTAACTAACGCTTAAGCTTTATGTCTGTATTTTATTTTCATGTGTTGAGAATTCACTTTTCATAGTTCTCTCGAAGTGTTGCCTTATCATCTTGGAAGGAGAGTCTTGAGTTGTGGAATGCAATTGGGACTCTGGTAGCCTCGTTTGAAGATCTGCTCAACCGGAATATTACGATCTACCATGCTTCTGCAATAAAAGTACGATTTCGTGTTTGTATTTAATTATCAGATCTGTTCTGATATTTAGAAATCAATCCTACAGTGGTAGGAACCGAATTCTTGTTTTAACTGATTATGTTTAATTAGATTTTTCCGGATACTAATCAAATATATTTTGTGTATTTTCCGATAAAATCATCCACTGCGCCATCGCCGTAGCCGAGATCCGCTGCCGCCACCATAGTTGTGCATGTCCGCCACGCGCATGGGGGAGAAACTTCTGCGAGATGGTGCATGTTAGTCCCGTGCAACCGACACCGTCACGCATACGGCGCTAAACTTCATCTTTACAAGATCTATGAATCTGATCAAAAATCGAATACGTTTAATTTTATTCCGACGATCAAAAAGTGCCACTTGCGGCCATGGGATTTTTTTTCCCTAGTATAAAGTGACGGCCGGAATATATATAAAAAAAAAGAGGCGCCCCACATTTTTTTTCAAGCCCAAGATATTTTTTTTAAAGGTGGCGGCCTATCTCCAATGTTTTTTTAAAACCATAATTTCCCACAATTTTTTTGTTTTGGGTGTGTGAAAAAAGGGGGGATTTGTTTATGGTTTGGTCCATTTTTTCATGCCGCCTAGGCCTACAATGAATCAAAAATAAGAAGTGAGAAATTTGTTTATGGATTGGGCCGCGTTTTTATTTTGAGCAGCCAAACATAAAAAAATGAAATAAAGAAAATGTTTTTATTTATGTATTAAATAAATTAATTTTTTTAATATGTATGATTAGAATATATTTATGTATTAAATAATCATTGTCAATTTATTTGATAAATTGTTAAATGCATGCCTAATTATTATATATGTGTTAAATAATTTGTGTATTTTAATTTATTAGTTAAATTATGAAAAATACATGTTTAGAAATATTTATGTGTTAAATATTTTTTAAATTCCAGGTATGCATTATTTGAATTTATTTATGCTATATATAATTTAAATTCTTATGATACATGATTAGGTTCTATTTGAGAACAAAAACATGTTTAATTGACTATGTGTTATGGCTTATAAGTATATCTCATGTTGCAAATTTCTTTTACAATTGGAATGTGTTCCGAATAATAATAAAAGAGAACAAACAATAATAAAATTGTATGCAACATCTTTTATTGATTATGTGTCGATAAAATTATTTTATTGTAATAACTGTTGATGTGGAGTGCAAGTGCACACTGTCAAGTAATAATACAATGCTGGGAGCAAGGGTTAGATCCACAAGAGGAACTCATCTCATGCGAAGTCATGTTCAGCAACTATCAAAGTAACCAAAAATTCAGGAGTGCATATCTAATAGACTAATGGACTTAATTGAGTAAACTAAAATTTCTAGGAAAGCTTAGCGAGTGTAGATTAAATATTATGAGACACTCAAACCAAATTCGCAATACAAATGGAGATATGACACAGAATAGATAGATAATTCAGGGTTTCAGTATTTTGCTTTGCTTAAAACACTAATGATTGTCTTTAATTACCAATGAATCGTTTATTGCTTGTTTTAAAACCACAAAATCCTTGTATAATTAGTTCTTTTGTCGAGGTACTAATCATGTCTTTCCAACTTAGAGGCAGGTTAAGGGTAATACTCCAAGGACGGCCAATTGATAAACTTAATTGAGCTTTTACTCGATCGAAGATCTAGGAGCCATGTTCCTTGTATGTAGTACCACAGGCTAGGGGTAATACCCCAAGGATGGCAGTGTGTGATATGTTATTGTATAATCCACACACCAATTGGTAGTAGCGAGTGCAAATCACCTAAATGAGTCTAAACATTCCAGCAATGCAGATTCTTGTGTATCAGTTAGATCCTAGCTGATGATCACTGGTAAACTAGTGTCTTCTCCGAGGAAAGAATATTTCAAATGACTTGGAAGAGGCTTCACATCAAGCTCTGGAGGATGCACAAATGTGTTTTGCTGAGGAGAGGGCTGCTCTCCAAAAGATTAATTTTTCTAAACTCAATGCATTGATGTTCTTTCATTAGAAGTGTACCGTTTGCAATGCATGGTTCCTTCTGCACATCTTTACTTTTTGTGGTCAAATAAGTAACCAAAGAGTCTTGCATACAACCCAATTCTGTGGAGAACTCTTCATCTCTTGTCTCTACGGCCAGACACTGCTCAGCATAATCCACTTCATCCAAATAATCTGCAAGCATTTTCATTGCAGGATAAACTCTGAAGCTTACCTCTTCATCTGCTATTCTGGGCTTTAGTTCACCTGATTTCATGTCAATCAGTGCTCATGCTGTCCTTAAAAACGGTCTTCCAAGTATAATAGGCACTCCCTGGTCCTCGGCCATATCCAAGATCACAAAATCAACAAGAAAGAAAAATTTGTCAACCTTAACCAACACATCCTCAACAATATCTCTCGGTCTCTTCAGTGACTTATCAGCAAGCTGAAGTATAATTTCAGTGGCTTGAGACTCTCTAATTCCCAGTTTCTGAGATACAAAATAGGGCATCAAATTGATGTTGGCTCCAAGATCACACAAGGCAGACTCAAATATTTGTTCACCAAAGAAACACGGAACTGTGAAGCTTCCAGGATCAGATAGCTTTGGTGGAATTATAGGATTCTTGCAGCTTAAAATTGCAGAATACTCTGCTGTCAGAAGAATAAGTTCATCATCCTCATCTTTCTCTTCTTTGTCAAGATGTCTTTCATAAACTTCGCATAGATAGGCATTTGTTCCAAGCCTTCAGCAAAAGGAATGTTGTGCTATTTCTTGAACACACTGGTGAATCTCTTGAATTTCTGCTCTTGATGTTCTTTGTACAATCTTTGTGGATATGGCAGCTTCTTCATAACTTCATCAGTGAGCTCAACTTGCTTCCACATTCCCCTTTTCTTCAATCTAGCCCCTGATTTAATTTTTCTGTTTTGCTCTATCCTTTCCTCCTCTTCTTTTGTTCTCAGAGGGATGACTGTTGATGGTGGCAGGACTGGTTCATCAATTTCTCTTCCAGACCTTGTATAATTAGTCCTTTTGTCGAGGTACTAATCATGACTTTCCATCTTTGAGGCATGTTAGAGTAATACCCCAATGACGGCTAATTGGTAAACTTAATTGAGCTTTCTCTCAATCGAAGATCTAGGGGTCATGTTCCTTGTATGTGGCACCACATGCTAAGGGTAATACTCCAAGGGAGGCAGTGTGTGCTATTGTAGAATCCACACACCAATTAGTAGCATCGAGTGCAAATCACCTAAATGAGTCTAAACATTCCGACCAAAATATTCAAACTGATAAACCAGCATAGCTCGTTTCAAACGAAGCAAATATTGATTCAAATGTGCATAAAAACAAAATTAAATGCATTTTAGCTCGGCTCCACCGAACCCTAAGTCTACATAGTTAGCTCATGCTCGACGCATGAGCTGAAATGAACAGAAAAGTGCAGCAACAGCTCAATTCCATGGCTTCCATCTTCTCAGATGCAGCAGAAATTGGTTGCTGGTATTTTTGCCTTCTCGAGTTGCTGGCGGCCTCCAAAGTGTGTATGTTCCGAATGAGAGTTGTTCTCCTCCTTTAGGGCTACGTCCATGTGCAATTTCAGAGTTCCTCCTTCAGCCGTTTGCAAGATATGAATTTCTTTAGGGACTGTTCAGTCTTTACTAGTTCAGTTAAACTTATCTCAGTGTATTGGTCCCAAAGTTGATCCTCCTGGGTCTAGATGTAGGTGTCATATGAATAAAACATGTAGAGGAGCTTGTGGACCACCTTCTGGTAAAAGGGAAGAATTAACCTTGCATTCATTTGCAATTTGTGCAGCCATCTAGGGGCTAATCAGTCACCGCACCAACAATGTACCTCATTTGCTCAAGTCCCTCCAAACTCAACCAGGGCGGCCTTTTTAATCAGTACAGTCTCAGCAAACTTGTATATAAGCTCATGAACTGTATATCTGTGCAAGTACAGATCTGCCCTCGTTCTCATTTGAGACTTGTGCATGTTAGAAGGGTGCAGATAGTCTTTTCTCACTCATTTCTCTTTTTGGCAAAACAACTTTTTGGCCATTACTAATTTTTGCTAGATTTGGATTTCTGCGCTCCCCTCCTGCATTTGGCTCCAAGTTTGTATATCACACGAGGGAATGTTGCATAATTTCTTGAACCATAATTTTGAATATGTGCAGCAATACTTAGAGTATGCTCTTTCGGCTTTTGGAGCATATCTTCCAGGTTTTGTGCAATCTTTGCCAGAAACTCTAAATTCATGCTCCAGGTCCTGAACTTAAGCCTCAAAAGTCTGAGCCCTGTTGAAATGATGATGGAGATCTACACATTTAGCACTAACCATGGCCCGATTCCTTGCCAGAAAATACAAACACCAGCATTCTATCCTTTTGAGTTCAATTCTGCTGATTTTTGTGTAGTTTCACACAAAATCCTAAATCAGATTTGTTAATCCTGTTGCAACACAATTAAGCACTTAATCAAGTATAAATGAGATGTTTACGGCATAATATGATAGAAAATGATAAGCTAAAGAGGTGTAAAACATAATATGAATTTAGTTTATCAACTGTTTATCATAAAATCCGAATATTAAAAGAACATCCCCATTAATCATGCTCATATCGGGCTGTCTAGGACTGGTACTTAAGAGGGATTATTGTTACCCCACCAGAAACTTGGATTCTTCGTGAGAAATGAAAACCACTATCTAGAAGGTTGGTCTGTTACCTACCAATTGAGTGATTTTCGAATCGATTAAGGTAAATGTGACACGACACAGATTCTTTTAATATGTTCAGAACTCGTCTTATAGCTGTGTGCTATAAGAAATTTGAAACATTATACGTTAATTAATAATTTGTGTCAATACGTATTGACATTGACAAATTATTAAAATGCTCTAAGTCTAAAAGTACCATTTGTTGGGTACATGAGTTCTTTACTTGAATATATTTCAAGTGTGGACATTTAGTTTTTTCTCTGAAATTTTTGGTCATGTAAAGTGTGATGATTATGAGCCTAGCGAAGTTTTCGAACACAATACTTAATCAAAATGCTCTATAAAAAAACTAAATAAATATTGTGCCTAATGTCCTTAAATATACTTATAGAAATTGACCCAAGAATGATAAACGAGCACACTGATAAGTTCAGTAAGCTAAACTGCGACATCTTGGCTAGATTGTGCCTAATGTCCTTGAATATACTTATAGAAATCTACCCAAGAATGACAAACGAGCACACTGATAAGTTCAGTAAGCTAATCTGCGACATCTTGGCTAGGAAGAGTATGTCTCTCTTACATGAAAAAGATGTTATAGAACACTTTGTCCACGAAAAGTCCAAAGAGGTGCTATATGGTCAGACTTCACACACAAGATTTCGTACCTTGCATATGAACTGGCTCCAATACAAGATTGATTTGTGTCGACCTGTAATGGAACATATTTGCACTATGAACTCTATTCTGTGTAAATTAGAGGATGAGGGATTAACATTTATGAGTTTGAGAAGATAGTTAATGTGATTAGTTCACTGACTGATGAAAATGAAGACTTTTATTGGACTCTTTTCAAAATCTTAATGACTTATAATATGAACATCAAAGCATTTGCTGATATTGCTAAGTGCATTGAGCAAGAGTATGGGGGTTGCGCCTTCTTCGACTCATAGGGGAGACCCTAAAGTCTTGAGAAAATCCCACCAAATTAAAAGATATACAAACAACATTTACGAAAAAATGACCCGAAGAATGTAGCACATATGAAGTATTACAACTGCAAAAGGAAGCATCATTTCTCTTGGGTATGTCACAAATCTAGGAATGTACGTTTCATTTGCAATAACCTAAGTTATACACATGCTCCTATGCATTAGTTGTAATTCTTTCCTATGTGGATTATTGATCTGGAGCTAACCAATACGCAATAAATGACTGTGTTAGGTTTATCGAGTTTCATCACTGTGGTGTTGGAACACAAAGTATAGTTATGGGGACGACAGTGTAAATGATATTGGCATTAGCAACTACAAGTTTCAGCTTCGTGGCAGGAATACATTGCTATTGCATGACACCATTTTTGAATCTGTCATATGTTGTTTGATATCAGTTCTTTGGTTAGTATCTTTGGTATTTGATTTTATCTCGGAGTGAATGGTTTAAGAATCATGTATGTGACGATGTGTTTAATTGAAAATCTTACAAACGTGATTTTTGTGTTCTAGATTTAGATGACATTTATTCAAGTTTAAATAGTTCATCCATTGCCTAAATCTCCAATGCAAATAAAATTCTTAATCTGTAAATGGCTTGCTAGACTTTATTGGTCAAGATAGGCTTAATAAACTAGTTAAGTGCTGCCTTTTAAACCTCAACACAAAGGTTACATTGCCTATGTGTGAACTTTTCTTAGGTAGCAAGGCTAGCAAAAGCCTTTTAGTAAGGCTTATCGAGTCATTAATCCTTTATATTTAATTCATCCCGATATTTTGCAAACTTATGTGCATAAAAGCATGCCATAGGGCTTCCTATTTTCATCACCCTCATAGATAACTTCATGTTTTTGTTACGTGTATATGTTATCTCACTGCAATGAAGTGCTCGATATGTTCAAGCTCTAAGTGATGAAAGTGAAACACAGTTAGGCCAAGAAGTTAATACTTTAAGGATTAATTGTGGTCACGAGTATATTTCTGATTCGTTCAGAGAATATTGTGATGAAAATAGCATTATAAGGAAACTCACTATTCCATACACTCCGTAATAAAATGTTGTTGAGGAATGAAGAAATCAAACTTTACTTGACGTGGTCAGGTTCATGATAGCGCAAGCTAACATATACATAAACCTTTTAGAATATGCGTTGCTCATGGAAATAATTATCGTCAATTGTGTACCAAGTAAAAGTATTCCCACCACTCCGTACGAGTTATGAAATGGGAGAAAGTCAATCTAGACCATATGCGAACATAGGATTCGACGGCTATGTGCATGACTGAACCCGTCAACATGGAAAATTTGATCTAAGAGCAACCAAATGGCTGTTAATTCATTATTCTGAACATGTGAGGTGATATGTATTGTTCGATGAATATTCGAATGGAGGCATGATTAAAATTGAGAATCATAATGTCGAGATACTAGACGGATCAGTTTCCAACTATTGGTGAGATAAGATAGGACAGTCAATTGCATAAGTTACAATAATGACTGCCACTATCTCTTGGTGCGGGGGAGAATATATTTCACCAAAACACCCAAAGATAGTGAAATCTCGCTTTGCAAGTGGGAGCTTGCTTAATGAAGGTGAGAATGCTAACGAGGTCCGTCCTCAGAAGCAATCTTCAATACCTTTTACCTACAAGACTACAAATTTCACTGACAAATGGGTTAGTGGGAGTGGTCATTTCGAATAGGTAACTTGATTAGGAACTCCCGCATATTACTAGTGTGAGCCTGCTAAATAAAGGTGTAAACGCAAATGAAGTCAGTCCTCATCTGCAGTCTTTAATACCTTCAATTAATGAGACTACAAATTCCATCAACCAACGGATTAGTGGGATTGGTCATTCGAATTGGCAAGTTGATCAGCAACCTTCTGTACTTAATACAGGCGTAGCTACGAATACCATCAACGTTGGGGTTAGTGAGAGTGACTCTTTGAAAATGGTAGCTGAAAATCTTGTCATTTGATGGAAGAATTCTTTAATGATACTTTTGGATTGAGGAAGATGTGTTTTTCTACGTACATTTTGAAGTATAAAAGTTCACCTATTATCGTGAGAACATAGATTAGCCCAATAGTGAAAATGGCTTAGTGTCATAAAGGATGTATGGACTCAATGAAAATAAATATGATTTGAAAACTATTCAAAAGTTCAAAACCCAACTCGTGGCGAAAGGCTTTATCCAATTTGGGGATATTGACTACGAAAAGACATTTTCCTGTGGTGAGAATTGTCTGAATTCGTCTACTTCTAGCTTTGATTGTTCATTTGGATATCGAATTATAACAAATGGATGTAAAGACTGTCTTTCTCAATGAGGTTCTTGAGAAAAAAAATCTACATTGATCAACTTGTCGGGTTTGTCTCAGTAGGAAAAGAAGACAAGTGTGTCTTCTTAAAAGATCCATATATGATTTGAAACATTCTTGCAGATTATGGTACCTCTAATTTCATGAAGCCATTACATTGTATGGTTTCATCATGATCGACGAGGATCATTGTATGTATGTCTTGAGGATGAAGGAAAGAATCGTGTTTCTTTCTCTATATGTCGATGACATACTATTGGCTGGAAATAATATGGAAAAGATCAACGCCATTAAGAAATGGCTATCCTCCGTCTTTGAGATGAAGGATATGGGTGAAGTTAGGCATGTCCTAGAAGTTGAGAGTTGCAGAAATCGTTCTAAGAAATTATTGGGTCTGTCCCAACAAACATATATCAAGAAAATCTTAGAGCGATTCAGGATGCACAACTCAAAACCTGTTGATAAGAGTTTGGCACTAAGCCTCAAGCAATGCCCCAAAACAGATAAAGGGAAGGAAGAGATGAGACACAGTTCCTTATACAAGTGTTATAGGAAATTTAATGTATGTCATGTTATGTACACGACTGGATATTTATTTCGCAGTTGGACTAAGAAACTCGGGACCTGCTCATTGGCAAGCAGTTAAGTGAATCATTCATTACCTATATGGTTTGATTGATATAATTGCGTTATCAAGAGGGAGATATATACTCAAAATGATACATGGATGTCGATTGGGGAGGCGTCTTGATGAGTCCAAGTTAACTTTTAGATATGGCATCATGCCCGGTGGGAGAGTCATATCATGTGCAGTAATAGGTAAGACTGCATTGCTATGTCAACTGTGAAAATAGAGTATGGTCGCTATTGCGATAAATACTGTAGCAATTTTGTTCGCTAGGGATCCAAAGTTCCATAGGAAGACGAACCACATTCAGAAAAGATATTACTTTGTTTTGGACAACAAAGACATATCATCTTCAAGTATATTCATTCTTACAAGATCAATGACCAAACCCGTTCCTAGAGATATGTTTATAGCTCATATCATGAGTCTAGAAATTCGTAGAGTTTGACGATATCTTGTAGAAATGTAAGGACATGTTTATGTAATGAATTGAATAGTGAAAGAGAAAGACGTTTTCTTTTCATGCTATGCAATCATTATAAGTTTGCAAATCAATTACAAATGAGCAATATTGAATGTCACAAAGTTTTACGATTGGTCCTATCACACGGGGAATCACCCTTATGCTTGTGTAGCAGGAAGGTTGAGACTGATAGAGTGGAGGTCAGTCATTTCAGTGAGTCTGAAATGAGATTTCTAGAGAATCGAATGTGAAATAACTGGGTTCACATTAAGCTTTAAAGCCAGATGTATAAGACTATGTGTTTTTATAACTGGGTCTGATAAAGACTATGTGTTTTTATCAATGACTATATTTGCATGGTATAAGATAGTGACATGCCCACCTGAGTGGGATTCATACCATGACACACATATCATACTGTGTGTGCTATAGTTCGACCGTTGTGAAAATGATAATAGTTTTCCCCTGATTGTCATTGTGTGATCACTGAACTTTTTTAGTCCACCCTAAGCGTTACTCTTCGACTTAGAACTATGACTTGAAGTTAAGACTTGATGATGCTACTTTGGTATGAATCTAAAGACTTTGGTTCTTGACAGTCATGCGGACCATGCTAGGAAAGCAAGTGAGTTGATATGAATGGTCATTAGTATCTAAGGAACAATCTATCTCGCTCACTATATTTGCCCGGACGGCTACATTATGTATATAACCAAATATTGTATAGATTAAAGGAAATTCGTAGCTATCAGTGATGCAAAGAGGATTTGGGGTATCAGGATTTTGAAAATGTTGATGGTGACTTAACATGATGTTACGTGTTACATATATTGGTCGCACAACTCATTACTCATATGAAGTATCGAGAGAAAGTTTGAACGACACATTGTGGCTTGTATAGCTGAGTGGAAGCTGTTAGGATGCAGCGTGTGTAGCCGAGTGAGAGTTGTTAGACAAATGCGTTATTACGTTAAACACTACGACTTATGTAGCCGAGTAGGAACTGTTGAACATTAACGTAATTAATAATTATGGCCAAATGTAATTAAGAATGAAATTGCAATTAATATGTTTAATTATAATTTAGATAATTATTACATTGATTGGGCTTTGGCCGATATCGACAAAGCCTACTCCAATAAATAAGGAGATTCCCAAACCCTAACGCTTAAGCTTTAAGTCTTTATTCTATTCTCATGTGTTGAGAACCCAATTTTTATAGTTCTCTCAAAGTGCTGCCTCATCATCTTGGAAGGAGCGTTTTGAGTTGTGGAATATCACCGGGACTCTGGTAGCTCCGTTTGAAGATCTGCTCAACCGAAATATTATAATCCACCACACTTTTTCTATAAAGGTAGGATTTCGTGTTCGTATTAAATTATCAAATCTGTACTGATATTTAGGAGCCAATCCTACAGAAAGCATTTTGGCTTTCTACTTTAATAAATACTTCATTACTTTCATCGATCACAATACAATGTATTGTCATGTTTATTTGATGAAAAGTAAAGAAGAGGCTATAGAGAAATTTATTTTTTTATAAGCAAGAAGTAGAAACATAAGGTAGTAGTATGGAAGTTATGATTGCGAACCAGACCCTCCAACAGAAAGATAGTTTCAAATATCTAGGATCCATCATACAAGAAGATGGATGTGTCGAAGGCGACGTTATCCATCGCATCAAGGTCGGATGGATGAAATGGCAGTCGGCTAATGGAGTGTTATGCGATAAGAAAGTCTTACTCAATTTAAAGGAAAAATTTTATAGAACGGTTATAAGACCGGTGATATACTATGGGTCAGAGTGTTTGGCTATGAGTCTTTCACATGTACGGAAACTTGAAGTGGTGGAGATGCGTATGCTTATGTGGATGTGTGATCGCACGAGATTAGACAAGATTCCAAATGAAATATTTAGAGGTACACTAGGTGTCGCATTTATAAGTGCCAAACTGAGGGAGAGAAGGTTACGTTGGTTTGGTCATGTACGCAGAAGGAGTTTGGACGAGCCAGTCAGAAGAGTCGAAAGATTACAAGTCGAAGGATTACAAGTCGAAGGCCGATGAGGACGGGAGAGACCTAACAGAACATGGGATGAGCATATTCGGTTAAATTTATAAGGACTAAACCTCTCGGAGGACATGAACTCTGATAGGACGAGTCGGAAACATAATATTACAGTTAGAGAAACATAAAATCATATAGAGTAGTTGCTTGCTTGTTGACCTCTAAACGGATAGAAATAAGGGGGACATACTGCTGGATAGGTTGCATTTAATTGTATGACATCTAGTAAGAGTAGAATGCAGTGATTTAGTTTGTTCGTTATTTAGGCATTCATTTACTTCGGTATGTACATAGTGCATGGTTGGGGTAAGTAATTATTTCAGTTATACTTGTTCCTCCTTTTATTATTATTATTATTTTAGTTTTTTTATTTTTTATTATTATTTTTTCGAGTTGGGGGTTTACATAAAAACAATCTCTCAACCCTATTGTGGGGTGGAGGTATGATTGCGTACATCTTACCTTCCCCAAACCCTGCCTAAGGACGGGATTACTGGATATGTTTACTTTGGTTTGGTTGGAAGCAAGAAGAGAAAACCAACTTAATTACAAAATTAAGATGGTTCGAAGTGATCATTTGGTGCATATTTTTGCCCAACATGAAATAATTTAAGAAGTCATTGTCCCTTATACCCCATAATCCAATGGGATTGTAGAAAGGAAAAATAGAATCCTGAAAGAAATGATGAACTCAATATTGATCAATTTAGGTTTACCACGGAATATGAGAAAAGGTGTGCTATCAGCAAATTACCTTTTAAATAAGGTATCACATAAGGACACCCTATGAATTGTGAAAATGAAGAATATCTTCTTACAAATATTTAAAAGTGTGGAGGTATTTTGCTAAGGTAGCAACACGGTTAGCAAAGAACATGAAAATAAGGAGTAAAAGTCAGTTTACCCCAAACCACAGGGGTGTAAACTGACTTTTACTCTGAAAATAAGTTCTAAAATTGTGGATTGTATTTTCATTGGATACGCACATCATAATAGTATATATCGATTGCTTGTGTATGAATATCAAAATCTTTGATATTCATACAAACACAATAATGAAATTCGACAAATGCTTCGTTCTTTGATAATGTATTTCCATACAAATCTAAAGAAGTTGCAGCAAGTTCTTCAAAATAAATCTTGCGTGACAGTAGTCATGAAGATAACAAAGAAACTATAAAAAACTCAGCAAGAGCCCATACGTAGTAAAACGGCAAAGATAGAAAGATCTTTTGGATCTGATTTTCTAACTTATATGGTTGAGGATGAACCTCGAACCTACAAAGAAACTGTAAATTCTATAGAGGATCCTTTATGGAAAGAAGTCATAAAAGGAGAAATTGATTCCAAACCATACTTGGGAACTAGTGGACCTCCCTACGGAATGTAAACCATTAGTTTCCAAATGAGTTTTCAAACGGAAAATGAAAATAGATGGAACAATTGAAAAGTATAAGGCCTGACTTGTGATTAAAGGATACAAGAAAAAGGAAGGCTATGATTACTTTGATACTTATTCTCCTGTGTCAATAATAAATTCAATAAGATTGATTTTAGAAATTGTTGCATTGCGAAATCTTGAAGTACATTAAATGAATGTAAAAGCTGCTTTTCTTAATGGATATCTTGATGGAGAGATCTACATGGAGCAACCTGATGGTTATTTAGCTCGTGGACAAGAAAAGAAAATTTGTAGACTTATGAAGTCATTGTATGGACTTAAATAAGCACTCAAGCAGTGGCGTGAGAAATTTGATCACGTTACGATAACCAATAGGCAAGATCAATGAGTGTGGCATGTGTGTTTATATTAAAAACTACAGAATAAGGATATGTGGTTCTGTGTTTATATGTAGATGACATACTAGGTATGGGCAACAATGATCTAATGTAAAAATGTACTAAAGACTTGCTGAACTCAAGGTTTGATGTGAAAGATATGAGCTTGACGGATGTAATTTTAGGAATTAAAATTATGAGGACACCAATTGGTACCATATTAAGCAAGTCACATTATGTTGACAAGATTCTTGACAAATTTAATAATGTTGATTCTAGCTTAGCTACAACACTAATTGATATAAGTCAATATTTGTCAAAAATAAATAAGAAAGTATTGCTCAAATAGAATATGCTATGGTGATAGACAGTCTTATGTATTTAATGAGTTGTACATGACCATATATTGGCTATATGCTTAGTGTATTGAGCAGATTCATGGATAATCCCTGAAGTGATCACTGGAAAGCAATCACTAGAGTACTTAGGTATCTAAGATATACTCGTGACTATGGACTACATTATACCATAGATCCTGTTGTGTTAGAAGGATACACTGATGCAAGTTGCATTTCTGATATACAAGAATACAAAGTCACCAGTTGACATATTTTCACAATTAGAGGAGGAGCGATTTTTTGGAAATCCTTAAAACAGACCATAATAACTTGATCCACAATGGAATATGAGTTTGTGGAACTGAATAAATGTAGTGAAGAGGCAGAATAGTTATGTAATTTTTTGGAAGACATCCCTTATTGACCAAAATCTGTGTCAGCAATCTATATACATTGCGATAATCAATCTACAATTGGTAGAGTACATAATGTGTTATCTAACAGCAAATTGAGACATATACGTTGTCGATATAATTCCCTTAGACAACTGATCTCAACAGGAGTTATCACTATTTATTTTGTGAAGTTAAAGGATAAAATAGCGGATCCGCTAATCATAGGGTTAAACCGAGATCAAGTTCAAAAGACATCGAGAGGAATGAGTTTAAAACATATTGGAAAATAAGGTTGATACAAAGGAAACTCAATCTAGTTGACTGAAGATCCAAAGATATAGGTTCAAAGGGACAACTTAACTATAACAATCTTGGTAGTCACTGTCGAGGTAAATCCGAATCTATTTCTAATGTCAAACAGTGATATCTGTAGGAAAGGCTAAGCACTTTGGCTTTTAATGATTCTCATGCATCGAAAATCTGAGTGGAGTTGCCCGAACGGAGTAATGCGAGTTACTCTTAATTAAGTGATCTCGCATGTGAGAGAGAATAGAGTCGCTTCGAAGGAGAATTGTGGGGGCTGAATTCTCTACAAACTCTCGCAGAACTAGGCAGATGTCCTGGGACAAAATGGACATAAATCATGAGAACCGAAACAGTGTCACGAAGATATCTGTGTGAATTGTATTACTCGTTTACACAAACGGCAGATCAGTTCAAGGACATCGCGTCTACTGATCAACCAGTAAAGTTGATACAAATTCGCAAGGGAAGGTCCAAGGGGTGACACCTACCTATCTTATGCAGGAATTGACCGTAGAATTCTATCACAAGGATTGAGTCTTTGTTTAGGAATAATTTCGGGGATTGTTGGAAAAAATATACATTTTGTAAAGATTCCACATGAGCTTCGGAAAAGGCTAAAGATGGAATATAAACGATTACGAAATGATATATGATATTTGGATAAATGAAACGTTGATACCCAAAGAAATGATATATGTGTGGAAATATTTCAATTATAAGTAATATAAATATATTATTTATTTGTGGAAATATTTCAAAATACAATTTATATATGTAAATATAATATATATTATATTTATGTAGAACCCGGCTCTTTTGCGCAACTTATTTGTGCACAACTCGTGCAAAACCCATACATATCACTATCCGTTGTCAAAATTGGTTGCACTAGTAGAAACACCATGCATAGGAGATCAAAATCCTCATTTACCGGTGCAATCCCGACGACTACATCACCAGGAATTTCGAAAATCCTTTTCCCTTTGGTTAAGTAGTCCTTAATAGGGTTTTAGAAATTTTCGGTGACGAAGTCATCGAGAACATGCCGGAATATAGGGCTTTTGATCTCTTACGCTTGACCTTTCTAATGGTACAACCAATTTTGACAACGAATAGTGGTATCTATGGATTGTGCACGGATTGTGCTCAAAATGAGCTGTGCAAAAGCCTGACCCATGTTTATGTATATATGTTGTAAATAAGTTACAAAAAGATTTGTAACTTATAAATCTCCATAAGTGGGAAATTTATGGGTATTGATCTCCATTAAGTGAAGGAGTTGATGATGGAGAGTTTTCATTTCTTAAAGTGTGCTCATTGTCCTTAATTATTTTGGAAGCTATTTAAGAATCCTCCATTATTTGAAAACACACACAAGAGAGATAGAGTCAAGTATTTTAATTTGTGTTTATTTTCTTTGGGCCCTTTGGTTTTGAGTTCTTTGGTGATAGAAGGAAGACACAGTTCGAGTTTGCCGGAATAGTATTGCAAGTGCTGTGCAAAACTATTCATTCTCCGTTGTATTATCGGAGACAGACGTCCAGATTCTCAAAGCACCTAGGATAGGGCGAATCTATTTTAAGGAAATTATGATTCACAAGCCTCAGAGATCCCTTATAATTTCGGAAGTTTTGGTATTCGGTATAAGGTTGATCAAACTGTTATTTTGCCTAAAACTATTTCTTACAGAATTGTTTGTCGCCATGCAATTTCTCCGATAGTGCATGTCAGCAGTGGTTGTTGGCTCGGCAACATAGTCATTGACAGTGTCGTCGTCAAAGATGGATGGGTCGTTGACAGCGTTGTTCGTCCAAAGCAGGTGGCTGGCGACATATTCATTGGCAGTGTCGTTCGTCGTCACTATCGGAATTCTCGAGCTGCTGCGTCGGAGCTTCTACGGTGCACACCTATGGCGGGAATACGATGGAGTTGCTACGATGGGAATATGGGAAATGGCTTGGCTCGTCGGTGGTTGCTACGGCGGGAATATGGGAATACGGAATTGGGTTGCTTCTTTTTTTTGAATACATATGAGGCTAAGCCGGAGAAAAACTATTAAAAAAGGTCCTCAAGGTGGATCAAAGATAAAAAGGTCAGAGGACGTAACCCGGCTTGGAGGATGCTGCTCCGTGGATGAAGAGTCAAAATGGGCCGATGTAGAGTGCCCATCATCCGGCAGAATCACGCATGTTTCATCTGTGCTCTGCACCATTAAAGAATGGTATGCGCTCGCCTGACCATTCTCAACGAGCTTCCCCTCTTGGAAAACAAAACTTGGGGTATAGTCGGGGAGTCTAAGAGCAGCCTTTGTTAGGAGATCAGCTGAACCATTCTCAGCTCTTGGGATGTACTACAAGACTTTGTCCCATCGCCCCCTTAAATAGTCACAAATTTTTCGAACCAATAGTTCAGCAATGACATTTTCCTCCCACCACAGCAAAAGATCGAGAGCTTCATAGCAATCAGTCATCACTTTGACGTTGCTGAGCTGAAAAAAAGTTATCCTTCTGAGACTATGCCATATTGCCCATAACTCGGCAATGACAATCGGACAAGCCCCAATTCTCCCATAGAAATCACAGAGCCATCTAGAGGAAGAGTCCCGGATTATAATTCTAAAGGCCGTGACATTGGACTGTCGATGAACCGCATCAAAGTAGATGAGATACTCGACTTTGGAGGATGTTTCGGCTAGAAGTATGTCAGGAGAGTACGACACACTGTGAAATGCCTTTGATTTTTTTATCTGAGCTTGGTGTAAACCATGGAAGGCACACTGTGTTTCATGAGATTGTGCCTTGATCGATGACACCATAGAAATGGTTGTGGCGGGTTTATTCTGGAAGATGAATTCATTCCGCATAATCTAAAGATGCCAGCACGTGAGTGAGAACAACACCTGCACACTAGGTAGAGTATTAGTAGAATTAAGAAACTAAAATATCCAGTCAGTTATGAAGACCGAGTGCCAGAAATCTATAGTGATCACGCAGTCTAAGGCTTGCCAAACAGCTTGACTGCGATGACAGTCGTGGAGGACATGTGGTATGGTCTCATCCTGGCTGCAGAACGCACGCTCAGGTGAAGAAGCCACTTTCCTCCAGTAGAGCTCGGCGTTTGTCCACAGACAATTCCGAGCCACTTTCCAAAAGAAGATCTTAACTCCTTCTTGCACTTTGAGGTCCCATAGACGAATCCAGTAATTGCTTTCAGGGTTGAGAGGTACGGAAGACACCAACTCATAGGATGAAGAAGTGGAAAACTTCCCATTTCGGAATGCCTCCATTTGACGATGTACGGGCCTACTTCCCTAGATGGAGGAAGCGTGGCGTTGGGTTGCTTCTTGATGGTAGTGAGGAGTGTTTCTAATGGCACGTGCAATTTTCATTTTTTTTTATTTTTTTATGTAAATTTGGACGGTTGGATCTAATGAGATCAACTCCAAATTTGATGTACACTTCATGTATAATAATATGTGAGTAATCCTTCTCCATTATAAATAGGAGGAATGGAAGTCTGTAAAAGGTAAAATTTTTAAGGCACAAAGTCTTGTCGTTTTTTGAATTTGTCACTGTTCGGACTTGACAACAGCGGGCGTATAGCCCGGAATTCCGAAAAATGGGATTTTGGCATCCCGTTCTTGACAAGCCCGGGCATAATTAATACCCCTAATGACCTCATTAATTGCGTCCGGGCTTGGTAAGAACGGGATTCTGCAATCTCGTCCTTCCCAAGCTCGGGTTATACGCTTATATATATACGCTTAAATAAACAATTTTTCTGCAAAGGGATTCTGCAATATTTAATAAATAATTTTTCTGCAAAGGGATTCTGCAATATTTAATAGACGGGATTCTGCAAAGGGGCTTATTATAAAGTTTAATAAAATGTGAAGGTATGGATTTGGGAAGACCAAGAAGACAACGCCGAGTAAGTCTTCATTTTATTAAACTTTATAATTTTAAATTATATAATTCTAACAATAACTTCACATTTTTTTGGCAGAAAAAACAAGTCCCTTTAGAGATGCAATTCGACGGATTTTCCGACCCTCCGTTCTGATGTATTTAATCTTGACATGTATTTGTAACTATAATTAATGCAATATTTTTATGAATAAAGTCATACTATAACATAATGCACATAAAATATAGTATATAATCCGTGTTTGGCAAGGACCGGATTGCAGATTCACGTCCTTACCAAACCCGTAGGCCACTGTCCACATGGACCCCCACCCGACGATTTGGACAAGGAAAATGTCGTGGAAGTGGACCAAGATCGACAGCAGATTGGATTTCAGATTTCATCGCCTTATCTTCTATCTTTGTTCTCCTGCCTTTACGTTTTCAAAACTTCTGTTGTTGTTGAGGGAACAGGAAAGGGTACGCGAAGTTGCTACATTTTGTTGTTTTGATCGGAGAGTGGTGGGCTCTGTTGGAGTGGCGAAGAAATGGCCTGCTTTTATGGCAGTTCAGTTTCTACCATATGCGCCAAGTCGAATTTCCCATATGTTTCAAATCAGAGGCCTAAATTTGTTTGCCCTATTGGAGGTAGCTATTTTAACCTTTTATATATTGATTCCTTGGGGGGTAATGATGGAATATGCTGTCTTTCCAATATTCACTATGGGTTTGCCAGAAAATATTGAACTTTGGCGCTGGGATGTTATTTTTCTGTGATAAATTCTTTTTTTTTTGGCTTACTGGTTTAAGTTCGTGAAAATTTTGTTTCTAGTTTTATGAAAATTTGATCTTCAAGGCATACCATTTAAGGAATGCTTGTATTCAGACTACTCATGTCTCAGATTTCTATAAGTGATCAATCATCGCTGTAACCCCATTGCATTGGATCAATGATGAGAGTTTTGACAGTGGAATCGCTTACATTGATTGATGTTGTTTCCGCTGAATTGGAATACTTTCTGATATAAATGAGCTAACGTTGGATCCAAATAGCATATTACCTTATTCTCTTAATATTTTGAGCAAGTTAATTGCCTGATCGTTGTCTGGAACCAGGTGTATTGGGTTCCACATTTCATGTATTACATCTTCTTTATCATCGGTACTCATGAGCCTTGTATCCGTTTACTTAGTTG
>JAOYMZ010003366.1:0-24033 GCA_025802335.1 Pinguicula primuliflora | reverse complement strand
CCGATTAAAATTATCCGATTTTAAATGGATTGGTTATGGTTATTGTTTTTCAAAATCCGAATCCGAAAAAATCCGAATAAATATCCGAATCCGATCCGATCCGATCCGTTTGCAACCCTAATCGAGAGCATCATATTCCACAAATATTGCCAGTAAATGCTATTAAAAAATTTCTGAAAATCCACCTAAAATAGTGAGATGGGCTTCTTTTTTGGCTTAACTTCGTTAATGCCTTCATTTGTAAACATGATACTATCCATGACAGATCTTTTGGATATGAATCAAGTTTTCTCCTTCAGCTGTTTCAGTCTTTGGTGCAAGGCAAATCCTCTACAACATAGCTGAAGTCTCATGCCAAGTTTTCTCACAAGTTCATCTTAATCTTTGTGTTGAAACCAAGCGTCCAAAACTCGAAAGGGTTTTGGACCCCAATTCTTCATATCATTTATGAGGATTAAGGGACAATGATCTGAAGACTTTTTGTCTATGGCCATTTGTGAGACATTTGGCCATATAATCAGCCACATATTGGAGACAAGTATCCGATCCAATCTACTAGAGCATTGTCTACCAGGGTAATAGTATGTATGCTTTCTTAAGTGCAGTGGGAGATCAACTAACCCAGTCTCCTCAATGAAAGCATTAAATTAATCCATTTCACTTACAGGTGGATTTGATGATCCTTTCTTTTCTTCAAAGTTTATGATAACATTAAAGTCACCAGATAGGCACCATAGTGCATCACGATCTAAGTTGACCCTTTGCAATATATCCTGGCATAATCTTCGCTTACCTGCAATCATACACAGTGAGTAAACATTCAATATTTTCATCAATACACTTCCATTTTGGCTCTTCCATTTTCCAGTTATTTTCATAATGTGATTTTGAAACAATCAAACCTCCAGGTATAGAGCCACCAGATAGGCCGGAGAGACCTGCTGATGGTTGGAATTCGAACTCGAAGTTTGAGTGCTGCCAGATCATCTCACAAGATCTTCTATCAATGTTAACTTGCTTTGTTTCCCACAAGCATAGAAAATCAATGTTAAATTGTCTCAAAGCTTCATCTAGCTCCTTTTTCCTACTATCCGCTCAGAATCCACGAATATTTTGAATGAGCATCCGCATTAAAAAACATGTTTGCACCATCACCATCCTTGTTCCTGCTGGTCTAATGCTCTACCCTGTCCCTCTGCTCAATTTGAATCAGGGCTGACATGTGTTCTTCAGTAATGAGAACTCCAATAGAGTTTGCATGCTCTCCAATTTTTCTTGACTCAATGATTCTGTCTTCCTGAGTTTCAGAAATGAAAGAGCAATTTTTTAGGTCCAGACAAGTAGATTTTGCAACTCGTTATTGTCTTAATTTCTCATCATGCTTTCTACGGTGATATCGTGCTTCCATTAAAGTCGAAAGCCTTGAAAAAGACCCAGTATATAGATGGGCCATTGACTTACTGAGCCTAAATTGTTTTCTTCCTTGGCATCTTTTGCATTTAGTGCCCATTTCCCCAATTCTGTCATCACAATTCCCCAATTCACGTGCTTCACGCTGAGTATTACAGTTATTTCCTGAAGACGAGCTTAGTTGTTTTTCGAAGCTCAAGATACTCAAGATCAAAACAAGACATTCAAATCAAATCCTCCGCCTTCCACATTTAATGCATTGTTATCCGATCTCACAGGAGCAACAACAGATTCCTCCATTCTTGCCGGAGAACCCAGTTCTAGCTGAGCAACTGAAAATTCTGGAATGATTTCGTTCTGTATATCCGCTGTTTGTTTAGCAGGAGTCTACAGCATGTCCTGAGTCATCGTTTGTCATTCTTCAACCATTTCAATCTGATATGTTTTGGCATCCACCACTATCTCCTTCACCCTGTTCAATTTCTTACGAGCTGTTGTGGCTATCAAGAGTCTGCAATATAGTAGAATCTTGTGCTCTATGTTTCATCATCAATTTCTTGTGCTCTAATGTTTCATCAACAATCTTTTGTTCCAACATGTGAATGGAACACCATGAATACATATCCAAACTTTTTTCTGCTGCAACTCCAAATCAGTTGCCCACTATCTCACTTAAAGGAATATTGCACTAAAGCTCTGCTTCCTCAATTTTATAAGGTTATTGCCTTGTTGTTTACTCAATCCTCTTATTAGTACATTATTTTCTGTGATCAAGGATATATGGTAAACTGAGAGTAGCCAGATCTTTGCATTATCTGCTCTACCTCCAGTAGGTCACCATCTGTAAGTTCAGCAACAATAGCACCCTGCAACCAGCTTATATCTCCCTCAGTAGTACAGTATTCTACCCCGTCTTTTGCCAGTGAAGGCACCATTGCACCTTTCCGTTTCACAACCATAGCATATGAAACCTCATTTCTAACCATACTCGTCTCCTCCTTCTCAAACGTTGACCCTTCTATTAGAAAAATGATAGAGGGCCTGCGGACATAATCCAGCATCCGCTGGACATCCTCATCCGACACCGTTTTAGCATTTTTGCTAAAACGATGGATTTTGTTTTATTTACTTTTAAATTTTTTATAAATTAAAATTTATACAAAAAAATAAATTAATATAATTTCAATGTTTGGGTTTATAAAATGTACGATTATATGGTTTACGGTTTACAGAATTTCGTTTTTGTGATTTATAGGATAGAGTTTTAGATTTTTTCGGTAACGAAGCCACCGTAATGTTAATTTTAAAAAATAAATAGAATAACATTTTTAGAATTTAGGGTTTATAAAGTTTAGAATTTATAGCATTTAGCCTTTTGAGTTTATCGGATTAAGTTTAGATTTTTGATGGCAAAGCCACCGTAATATTAATCTCTTAAAACTTTAGATTTTAGTGTTTATAAAGTTTAAAATTTATAGTATTTAAGCTTTTGGATTTATATGATAGAGTTTTAAATTTTCTGTAATATTAATCTCATTTTATTTATTTTAGAGTTTATTTTATTTATTTTTGGGTTAGGAAATGTGTAAATTAAATTGTGATACATAGAATAATAAAAACGCATGTTAGCTCAACTGGTAAGAGATAGGATGGAAAGAGAGGCAGGTTCCAATCCTCCCCAAAGCAAAATTTTGAAAAGAAAAAAATTCTGCGAAACAACACCATCTGGCATCGTTTCGCAGCATCCGCCAATTGCTGGATTAATTACGCGGGCCATGTATCACCCCTGCTTCTTTTACCTCATACGGTTGGGTTTCTTTCTGTATTCAGCCACTTTCCACCATGGTACTGAGCCACATTTACTTATATCTTAATACCCCCAAACTTATTGCATTCAATCGCATTGCTAGATCATGAGCGTTCTGTGATAAATCAAATCTCGCCAATCCAAACTTCTTTCCATTTTTCCTAGTCTGGTTGATATGTATATGTCAAAGAGTCTCCCGTACTTCTTAAAAATGGTGGCTAGCCGTAGTGCCTTTCAACTTGGTGGAATGTTTGTGAAGAACAATGAGGACAGTTTTGATCTCATATCACGAATCTTATTAAATTGCTACCCCCTTGTCGCTTCGCCAACGGTTGAGTTTGTGTCATGGGGGGAGCAAGACGTTGATAGACCGGTCGTCTGTGAGTGACTTCCGTCCATTCTCCGTCTCCAACCCCAGCCCCAGCCCTAAACTCATCCGACTGGCCCTCCCACCAGTTTGGTCGAAGTGTTGGCAACAACGCCCTGTCATTGCCTCCTTGCTCATTCCCTGTTCCTTCTCTCTCCATTCTTTTAAAAGTCACTTAAACCTTCTGAATTGATTCAGTCTACCGATAATTCATCCACATCGCTTATTTAGCTAATACACCGATCATAAAAAAATTATATGCTTAATGACATAGTACCAATAACTCAATAGTTGATAATTTTTAAAAATTATAATTGAACAACTTAAATCTTTTTTTTGATAAATCATTATATTATATCCATAAAAAATATTTTGAAACCATCGCGTAAGACTACAAAGTCCATATCTTAACTTAATTTAGATGGTTGTGCAAGTAACTCCCCAATAAATCCAAAACTTAGAACTTTGAAGCATCCCTATCCAAGGAATCAACTTCTTTATATGTATGTCCATATTATAATATGAATGAGGGGGACAGTGTCACAGTGTTGCTATTAAAGTATCTTCTAATGCCACCAAATGCTGCTAAACACGAGGAAAACACAATTATGGTGCTATTGCCATATTTCGGGTAGGGCTGCAGCTTATTGTCACATGAAAGTGCCCCGAAAAAAAGCAAAAGTTTTCTAGTGTAAAAGAAGCAAAAGAAATTAACCGTGGTAGATTTTAGTTCACTTTCTCCTTTCTCCTTTTGTCCTTCTGACTGGTTCTACTGCTACATTTCCTTGATATCAATAATTTTGAGAAAATTATGCCTCATTCGTCCAGCCCATGAAAGCATCTGTTGCTTTTTACTTCTTGTAGGGGAATAAGTAGAAATTATATACATTAAGAGATGTGAGGAGGTAGATGTGGAGCCTAAGATGGTGTAACTAACTCTTTTGCATCATTTTTGCAACTCTCATGAGGTGTCAGCACTCAATTAAGTGTTGAAAAATCTAGCTCAATATTTCGGAAAATTCTATACACCACCTCCACATCTCCGCACTACCTCTTTCTGACATTCTGGGGCCCACACACATCAACATGTGTGTGTATGCTCACTAATGGAGGTGTGTGTGAAAAAGAGGTGGTATATATCATTTTTAAAATTTCAATCAATTAGGTATTGACGCTTCATATGAAGTGCAAAAGAGATGTCAAAATGAGGTAACTATAACATCACTCAGTGACCTAAGTAGGGGCAACAAAAGGAACGATATACATCACCCTCTTTTCACACACTTCTACACCTACATTAGTGAGCACACATACAAATGTTTGATGTGTGTGGGTCACAGTGTACATGAATGTAAGATAGAGATGATGTGGAGCTGTAAAAGAAATTGGTGCATAGCATTTATGGGGCAACAATTTTGACATTAAAATTAGACAATGGAGATATGTTATTCAGGATGAAATGGACCGTCCTCACCTAACCAGGAATCGAGACCCAATCACCAAACCAGATAGTATCTTCA
This sequence comes from Pinguicula primuliflora, assembly GCA_025802335.1. NCBI lineage: Eukaryota > Viridiplantae > Streptophyta > Magnoliopsida > Lamiales > Lentibulariaceae > Pinguicula > Pinguicula primuliflora. The sequence goes on along the minus strand of JAOYMZ010003366.1, from coordinate 18,929 downwards.
TAAAAAAGGACGAACTATTGATTCTGAATTTCATTTTTATATATAGTATGCTATAAATTATTCTTTGCCAGACCAGACCCTGACGTCCCGGCGTATAAAGTCATGGAGTCACGAGCTACGTCTACGAGTAACAGTGCTTTAAATGCCATTAATGCGAACGAGAACTTTAAGAAACTCGGAATATTTATATTCCATATTAAAATTTGACTGCACCGGGATGAGATTCATATTAACTATACGACTGACATAGTGACATTATATTATAAGAGCTATCCCATGCTTCTCATAGATGAATTAAAATCTAAAAAAACAACAGAATAATCTGGTACCAGTCAATCAATTGGAGGGGGGGGGACACGAATGAACTGTCGATTTGGAGAGTGTTAACTGTTAGCAGTTTCAGGTCAATTTGAGCAAACTTTTCAAGTTCTTTTTAAGTATAATGTTGGGCTTCTCCCGGGCAACACTCTGATTTGGTTTGACAGGCAGAAGTGGGCCAACAAAGTACAGATGGGATGGCCACACAGGTGTTTTCAGCCCAAATCAGACTGTTTTGCCCTTTCCTACCACATCAAAGACTTTACGCCTTACGGGTCTTAAGCACACAAAAAAGAAAAGGGGCTAAAGTGAAAAATCTTTTCAAACTTTACAACTGCAGAGGAATCAAACATACAGCTGGCACCTTTTTCTTCTTTCATCATATTGCACTCCTGAACCCAAAGACTAAACAGAAATTTAATCCAATTTTGACCGTTCTTTCTTATACCATTTTCTTCACAATCAAATCATTTCCTCGTTTAAAGCTCGTTATTCGGTTCGCAAACCTTAACAAACAGATCTCAAACACGAAATTCTGTTCGTTAAACTTAAAAAACAAACTCAGTTCGTTCGTTAACCTTAACAAATAGAGATCAAACATGAATTTGTTTGTTCGATCTTGATATGTTAAACAACGTTTTTTGTATGACCATTTTATTTTGTATGATAGTTTTATTTTTGTATATGATGGGATATAAAACCATCTCATTAGGAGCCTAAATTTTAAATTGATTTTGATTATACTTGATACGATATCAAACAACCCAGTTCAATTTAAAGTTATTGCAATGTATTCGCACATACACATTTATTTACCTATCAATATGATTGTTTTTGTTTGAATGATCCGTTAAATGATGGTGAAAGTAACAATCAGTCTTTACTTTTCATTATTTTCATTACTCGTTAATGCAGAATGAACGATCTCGAACATGTAAACGAACACATAAACGAGTCGAGCATGAACAAATGCAAATCATCCCGTACGTGAGCCTGTTCGCAAACGGTTCGTTAAGCTTAACAAGCAAGTTCGGTTCGTTCATTAAGCTTAACAAACAAGCTCGGTTCGTTCGTTAATCTTAACAAACAAACTCGGTTCGTTCGTTAAACTTAACAAACAAAGCTTGAACATGACCTGTTCGTTCGAACTTGGTTCGTTTACAACCCTAGCAGATAATGTAAATAAGTATTAATTAGTGTAAAATGTAGCTCACGTTCATGGCTTTACATACCATTCAAAGTCCTATCATTTTCCATCTAACTTGGAAATTAAATCATAACAGCCGTGGATCATTTCGCTATACTCTTGTGTCCGCTGTCCAAATCGTCTACTATTTCAAAATTTAAATGTAAGTGGTCCGCAAGCTACTTCTGACTTGAGATAAAATAATTTTTAATTGAGGAAGTACAATTGAGTGAGACAATAAATAAAATAGTGACGTGTCCGTTTATCAAATAAGATAATTTATATATAATGAAATGAGATTTAGTGAATGTAACAAGTCATATGTATTTAATATGCAGGAATTCAAAAGATTTTAGCACATTGGAGATATATTCAGATTTCAAAATTCAATATTTAGTAGTCAGAATAATTTCATTTGTGAATTTTAAAATTAATATGAATTTATTAACTTACCATTTATTTTAAATTTAATCAATAAACTTAAAATAAATTAAATTAAAAAAATTTAATTTTTCGTCAATACTTCATTGAAATCGAAAATAGAGGTGATCATATTTGCCGCCGAATTCGGAATACTCGAATCCAACAACCAACGGGTATCAAGTATTTTTTTCGAATTTGTATAGTAAAATATGTACCCAAAAATATGATGGTACAAGTTCAATTATAGAGTTAAAGTTTCGAATTCGGAAAATCCAAACTCAAATATATTATGAATATAAATAAATAATAATTTTGATTTCACGAATCGGATACACAAAATCTGAAACTCTAAAAAAAAGTCGACGAAAATGTATATGACAAAAAACTCTGAAAATTTTCAAATCATTGAAAATAAAAAGATATTATTTGTAATTATTTTATGGGTATATATTCGATACCTGAAATCCAAATTTATTTTATTTAAAATTATTTCAATTGTTTTTAAAAGAAGTGATAAATTAGTAATTTCAACAACAAAAAATTCAAATATCCCACTAAATTACACTCATGGGAAACAATGTCTCACATTTTCCTACGTTTTCCCACATTTTAAAATATTTCTCAATCCATCTCTTATACAAAACAAAGAATTTAATGGGATAATTTTAAAAAATTCACTAAATCCTTTCTAAGAGCGTACCCTGTGTGTGTAGAATTGTAGATACTCTCTAAAGTATATATTTTTATCAGTGTTCTTGAGTGCACCAGCCTAGGTGTTGTCTAGGCGGCTGCACTCTAAAAACCACCCTGCTTTGGGGTGGGGCGGTATGTTGGGCAGCCGCCCAGGCGTCCTGAGAGGCCACCTAATTCTTTTAAACAAAAAAAAAATGTTTGCCCAGGCGGATGGGCGCCGCCTATGCAGTCCGAAAGCACTTCAGGGCCGCTCAATATTTTCTCGAACATTGATTTTTATCCAATAACTGCCACATCACGGTTGTACACGATTGTGAAGGCTTATTCGTGGTATATATCAATTCCCATTAGAAAGATGACGGAGCAAGCCCCTCATTTGTATTAGCCCCTCAATTATGAACTACATAACTCAAGGTGAAAAGGTAAAACGAAATTAATGATATGAAAGTTTTCGGAACTGAGATAAAGCACGAGCCTTTTGATCTCTAATATATAAACTTTTCAATGATGTAGCCAATTCCATCATCGGTGTCATAACCATAATATTGCGTACCATTGAGAATAGTATCATTGGAAACCTAAGAGTTACTGTGCATATGCACCTGAAATTCTTAACTAATTCTGGAGTCTTTGCCCACAAATATGTCATTGTTCGACTCAAATCAATTGCGCATCTTTGAATTAAAATTTTATAGCTCAAGTGCAGATCAGAACTCCTCGGACATGAAAAGATGTCCAGGACCGTCGGCAAGTGTGCTCCAACAGAATAGCTGTAATGGTTGTATTGATGGCTCGACGTTTTTCTGCAAATGGTGGTTGAAGAATTAATGCTGTGTTTACAAATTTTCCTAATGAGCTTTATGGGCCTATCTAACCCTAAATGGGTTTTATTTTTTAGGCTTTGGGCCTTTTAACCCAAAACTGGGTATGTAAATATGTTTTTATTGATACAATTAAAACTTGCTTTGGCAAAAAAAATTTTGATAGCTCAAGTAGATCATATAAACCTCACGCTTAAGAAGTGCAAATATTTATAATTAGGAAAACTAACTTAGCAAAAACAAGATTTCTCATTTTTGATTTGTATGCATCCGATAAAGAATGTTCGTGCGGAAATGTTTTCAAAATTGGTTGATTTCAATGATAGTAAGTGACAATTTTTTCAGAGTAAAATATAATTATACCCTATAGTTTGCGATAAAATTAATATACTCCCTCGTGGTTTGAAAACTATCATTTTATCCATTGTAGTTTTCAAAAAGAGCAGTTGCCCTGCATGCATCTCACTCGACTCTATTAAATTAGTATTTTCCAATCATTTTTCCTAACAAACTCTCATGCGGGCTAAATTTCCTAGGCTATACAGGAAATCTAACCAAAAGGAAGCAACAATCTCACAAATGGGATGTTGGCAATATGGAAAATGGCAGTGGTTCTTGGAATAGAAAAGAGACCTGAATGGCTTAGATGAGACAAATGAACTACAATTATATGATATGTTGGCTAACTTTGAATTGAATGTAAAACAAGATGATCAATGGATCCAAAAAGCAAACAAGAACAAAGGCTTCACACTGAAATCATGCTATCATTGGGTAATGCGACGGAGTCAAGCAACACTATGGACAGATGAAGAGCTGACAAGAATAAAACAAACCAGAAGTAGCAAAGTGCTAACAAAAATAGGAATTTTCATATGGAAAATGACCCAAATGGCTTACCAACACAAGAAAATCTCAAGAAGAGAAAAATCATTCACCAGGAAGAAAAAATCAACTGTCATCTCTGCAAACATGAGGATACAGAAGAAACAGAAAGTCGTCTTTTTACAGAATGTAAGAACAAGAAAGATTTGTAAATTAATGAAGAATTGGTTGCGGATTAATGCAATATAACAGTATATGATAGAATGAGGAAGGGATGTTTTCGTTGTATGTCATTCTCTTGTGTTTGTACATATTTATAGGAGAGGATTTACACTTAGTTATTGAAATAAGATCTCACTATACAAAGTTATGGTAAGAGGGAAATCTGCCCTGATTCATGCCTCTGATCTTGCGGCTGATGCCTTGATTCATGGCTGTGATCTTGCTGCATCTTACCTTTCTGTGATTGTTCAGCAATATCTGTGATATTCCCCCACAAGCTCAACGGTGGTGAGGCAACGTTCATCTTGGAGCGTCGAATATCGAACCGGGGTGTTGCAAGTGATTTCGTCAGTTCGTCTGCAAGTTGATCTTTGCTGGAAATGAAACGAACTTCAAGTGTCCGCTGCTGTACTCTTTCTCTGACAAAGTGAAATCAATTTCCACCTGCTTCGTTCGAGCATGGAACACCTGATTAACAGCAAGATAGGTGGCTCCAATGTTATCACACCAAACAATTGGTCGCAGGCGTACAAAAATATCCAAGCCTTTTAGCAGTGAAAGGATCCATAGGCGGTCAGCTGTTGCATTGGGAAGGGCTTTGTATTCTGCCTCTGTACTAGATCGTGCAACCGTTTGCTGCTTCTTTGATCCCCATGAGATCAGATTGGTACCATAGAAGACACAAAAATCAGAGGTGGATCGACGATTGTCGGGGAAACCTGCCCAGTCTGCGTCAGAGAAAATGGACAGCTGGGAGTGGGGTAGGGACGTAGAAGGAGCCCAAAGTTAATGGTGCTCTTCAAGTATCTGAGAATATGCTTGGCAGCAGTCCAATGATCCTCTGAAGGTTGATGCATAAACTGGCAAACTTTGTTGACTGCAAAGCTGATATCAGGACGAGTCAAGGAGAGATATTGCAGCGCACGTACACCGCTTCTATGCAGGGTGCAGTCTTCAAAGATTTGGCCTCCAAAATTAGATAAACGCAAGGTGGAGCTCATCGGGGTACGAACAGGTTTCGTGCTCAGCATGTTTGATCTATTCAGTAGATCATATATGTACTTTTGCTAGGATAGAAAGGGGCCATGATATGAACGAGACCTCTATCCCTAAGAAGTAGTGAGGATTGTCGAGAAAAGCAAGCTTAGTGCCCACCATGCGTATGAGCTCCTTTATATCTCCAAGGGAGGATCCAGTTGCGATTATGTCATCGACATAGACAAGAGCATAGTGAATAGTTGATCGTTGCTTGCGCACGAATAGGGAAGAATCAGCACTGGAGTTTTGAAAACCAACTGACAGAAGTTAATCTTGGAGCCGCTTATACCAGGCGCGGGGAGCTTGTTTAAGTCCGTAAAGGGCTTTGTGTAGTTTGCAAACATAATCAGGGAATTGAGGATGAATATAACCTTGTTGTTACACAAGATATACCTCTTCAGAATGAGTCCCGTGAAGGAACACATTTTGGATATCAATCTGTTGAATAGGCCTGTGATGAGAGACGACAATGCTGAGAACCAGGCGGATGGTTGTAGGTTTAATAATTGGGCTGTATGTATCCTTGTAGTCCACCCCTTCACATTGATTGTACCATTTGACGACGAGCATTGCATTGTACCGATCCAAGGAACCGTTGGTGTTTCTCTTTGTGCGAAAGATCCACTTGCTGCGAATAAGATTGAAATCAGGTTTGGCCGGAACAAGAGACCATGTCCGGTTTTTTAGTATCGCTACAAATTCCTCATCCATAGCAGATCGCCATTCAGGATATTTTGCTGCTTTTGTGAATGTGGCAGGTGAGTCAGGAACAGTGGAAGTAAGAAGAAGAGTCTTTGGTAGACGATACCGTACGGTGCCGTCAATGTAGGTTTTTAGTTTATGGATGTTGTTCCTGGATCTCATGACAATCGAAGGAGGATCCGGGATAGCTGTGGCAACGACATATGAAGATATGGGAATATCTGATTGTGAGGCAGGTGGAGAGTGATGGCTGGTGGAGTTTAGGGATTCGACGGGGCTCGTATTGTGGGAGTTTTGATTTGGGGAGAAGGAATCAGTAGGTTCATTTGGAAGGGAAGATTGAGAGGCAGGATTGTCGGAGGATGGAGCTGCTGAATTGGGAATTGGAGGAATTTGGGGATCGCTTATTCCGACCTCGGATTGTGAGGCTGAATGAATGGGATGAGTGTGGGTAATCGGTGAAGAATGACATGAATTATGGGAACAGAGGGTGCAATTTGTGGAAGGGAAAGTTTTTCTCATCGAAGACGACATGCCTGGAGATGAAGATACGGCCAGAAGTTGGGTCAAGACATTTAAAACCACGATGGAGGTTACTGACCCCCAGAAAAATGCAAGGTTTGGATCTGAAGTCCATTTTGTGCTTGTTATAAGGACGGAGAAATGGGTAACAACAACATCCAAAGATTTTTAGGGAGAATAGCTCAGGTGACTTTTGAAACAATTTTTCAAATGGAGACACTCCAAGAGGGATGGTGGGAAGGCGATTTATGAGGTATGTGGCATGGAGGAAGGCATCATTCCAGCGATGGGGGGGCATGGAGGCTTGAGCCATGAGGGAAAGACCCATTTCGACAACTTGTCGATGTTTTCTTTCAACTATACCGTTTTGTTCAGAGGTGTGTGGGCAGGTTAGACAGTGTTGAATTCCAATGCTATTGAAGTAGTGATTAAGGGATCGAAACTCGTCCCCCAATCTATTTGGACTGCTTTGATATTGTGATTCAATTGTCATTCAACCAACTTTTGGAATTTGGGAAATATTATAAAGACCGCTAAAACCAAGTATATATCTGCTAAAATGATCAACAAACGAAATATAGTATTTATTCCCATTTAAAGATAAAGATGGTGAACTTAGACTCAGAAAAAGGAAGACGATGACTCTTACCCTGTTGACAAGCAGAGCATATAGGTGTAATTTTATTTGATGAGCATGGTAAGGAAAACTTTGTAATTAAAGTTCGAACAGTAGAGTAAGACGGATGCCCTAAACGATGATGCCACACATCTATTGGAACACGGGTGTGTAGAAGCGCTTGAGGTGGTTTGAAGGTTGTCGGGAACAGATAAAGTCAATCTCTAAGTGTGCTGCGTAGCAGCTGACTCCCTATCACCTCGTCCTTCACCAAAAAATAAGTAGAGTGAAATTCAACGAAAATAGCATTATCTTTAGTAAATTTGCTGACAGAAATGAGATTTTGGGAATGTCCGGCACATGAAGCACATTGTTTAGATGAAAGTCCCGGGATTTATTAGAGAGAATCGAGGACCTAATGTGTTCTATTTTCAAACCTGACCCATCGCCGATTTAGATTTGGTCACCACCACCGTAGGTTTCCGTTTGCAAGTTCAGGTTTTGGAAATTATTTGTGACATGGTTCGTCGCGCCCAAATTCGTGTACCAATTTGGATCTACAGAGACATATTGTCCGGCAACAAAGGCTGACGGAGGAGAAGCAAACTGATACACTTGATCAAAGCCATGATACATTGCGATGCACTATGGCCAAATCGGCCACAAATTTAATAGGTAGGGCGCTGGTGGCGGGGGAGGAGTGATTACGGACACCATGACCCCCACATCCACGAAAGTGACGATCTTGGTTGTTGGGACCCATCTGATTTCCACGACCGCAATAACTTGGTCTATTCCTTGGGTTGTCTTGACGAGTTGCAGCATTGATGGAGCTGATGGTGGCGTCTGCAGCTGAATGTTGGAAATCAAGACGAAGTTCGTAGTTGAGTAGATGCCCAAAAAGGTCTTTCGAGGTCATTGGATTTGATCTTGTAGACACGGGTGACAAGAGCGTCGTAGGTGGAGTCAAGGCCTCCGAGAAGGTAGGATTGAAATTCCGCCGATTGCAGAGGATGTCCGATTGCAGCCAGGGCGTCAGCCAACAGTTTTGCTTGCTGGAAGTAGTCGGATATGGACATGGCCCGATAGGTTTGAACAAGACGGGCATTGGAATGGGAGGCAAAAAGCCTCTCAAGCGCAGATCATACTTGAGCAGAGGTCTGTAATCCGATCATGTGTGCCAGAATACCTTCAGACAATGAACACATAAGAATGTTGAGCACGATTTGATCTTGATCGTGCCAGGTGATATATTAGGGATTAACAATTTGGGCAGCCTATGGAGCATCAGCAGCAACTGCAGGATCCTTGATGTGGGTTGATGGTGGTTGGACAGATCCATCACATATGAAAACACTTTATGTCCTTCGAGATAAGGGACGATTTGTGCCTTCCAGAGCAGAAAATTGTCCTTGGTGAGCTTAATTGTGACAAGGCTCTGGACATTCATTGAAGGAGATGTAATGGTGACAAGTGCAAATTGTGAGGTGATAAATTATTTCTAGACCAACTTATTCATACTATTTTTATTTATTTATTGTTAGAATTAAAGTATTTCTCTATCATTTTTAGTCTCTCATGCTATCTGTTTGAGTTGTATGTGTTCTGGACCGAACAATGGAAAAACCGGACTGAAATCGGGGTAAAATGCGAGAAATTGATGAAAATACCTCAGACCCCCGCACCCAAAAGTTGGCTCCCGAGCTAGTTTCCCAGGTTTTCCAAGAATTGTAATTTGGCCCCTGAAATTTAATGTCGTTTCGAAATTGCACTTTTACCCCCACAACACTAAAGAGGAGGAGAAATACTTTTGAAGAGAGGGCCAAATAAAATCATCACGTGAAAGAAGGGAGAAAGAAAAAAAGGTGGGCAGCGGAAAATCATTATACAATTGAATAATGCTACATGTCCCAACACTTTGTCCCTAATTCATCCTTACAAAAATAAAAGATTAGTTACTTAACATACAAAATTCTTAATGACATTTAAATGATAGACTAAACTTGCAAAATTCTTAATTAAACTACATATAGGGATGAATTAGGGACAAAGTATTGGGACATGTAGCATCACTCTTTTTTTTTCTCATGGATAACTTTGGGCTCGGCCTAAAATGAATCCTAGATGGAGTCCGACCAATTAAAGAATATTCCACTCTTGCTACATGGTCGGCGAGCGAGCACTATACTATACGATATGGGTCATGTTAAATGGACTTGGTTTAACCTACCAAAAAAAAAATGGACTTGGTCTCGTTCACCTGTCCAAAAATAAAAAAATGATCAGCCAAAAAAAAAAAAAACTGAACAGCATCCGCATAACCTATAAAAATAAAAAAAATATTTATTATAAATATAATAATTGAAACAGTTTTAGGAAAATTTTCTCTTCTGCCACAAAATGGTAGGCAATTTTTGAAAATGCCACACACCGGTCTTCCAATGACCAATAGGAGCAACCGGTCTTCTAGAGACCGGTATCTTAAGACACCGGTCTTCCAAAGACCGGTGGTAATTAAAATTCTTAATCACAACCATTAAGCAGGTACTGGGCAGCAACAAACAACAAATCCGATTTTGGGTTCTTTCTTCATCAAAGAACAGCAAAATTTTGGAAGATTTAGAAGAAAGCAGCCCTGAAGAACCCTAGCTTCTGATGTGAAGCAATTGAACGGCAAATTCGCCAGTAAAGTCGATCAATTGTTGTTGTATTCTCTTTAGAAGAAAGCAGCCCTGACGAACCCTAGCTTCTGATACAAATGATGTAGCACCAAAGCCTGATCCTGCTGCTCGATTCCGGCGTGTTCGGAAAGTGCTAGAGCCACCGGAAGCAGAGCAATATAATGTCAGGCTTCCTGAGGGGATTACTGGGGAGGTGAATTGGAGGCGTTTGTGCTGCTGTCTTGGAGTATCCATCTCTGTTCATCTGATTCTGCTGCTTGAATCCAAGAAATTGGTAACGTGTGTTTGGTTTTCTGATTGGAGAAGCTCACCAATGCAGTAATTGCATTTTCTCCTTAACCCAGTTCACAATCTGACTGGAGAATGGCCGAGTTTTAAAAACAAAATCTGTGATGACAGGCCGCGACTACGGTGTTACTCCGATACGGCCATTCTCGGAAAATTCCGAGAAAGCAATTGAACGATCGAGACCCTAGTTCAAAAACTGTGTTGTGCTTCCTTTTGGCGTGGTGATATCCCACTGAAATTGATGCAAGAAAATCAGCTTATGATCAACTCTGAACGAAGAAGAGGATGAGTTTTTGCTTTGCTTTGTTCTTGGAAAGTACTGGTCTTTCAAAGACCGGTGCTTGTTAATCCTTGCGATTAAGAATTTTAATTACCACCGGTCTTCCAAACACTGGTGTCTTAAAATACCGGTCTCTGGAAGACCGGTTGCTCCTACCTGTCATTCGAAGACCGGTGTGTGGCATTTTAAAAAATTGGTTACTATTTTGTGGCAGAAGAGAAAATTTTCCACAGTTTTATACGGATTAAATTTTTATAATCGTTCAAAAGAATAAAGATACAGTTGGCTCTTCCAATCTTCTCAATATCTTCTTCAAATCAACTCTCTCAAGAACTTCTGATGCATCTAGGCTGACGTCGACTGCGATGACCAAGAGCTGGAACATTCATAGTTGTCGTCTACGGTCCACTTGCACTTGAATAATTCATCATCTCACAGAGTGGCACCCGTTTCCCCCAATCCTACCCTTTGTTGTGACCGTCAACAACACAACCTGTCGAAATTAGAAGAGAATTTTGTGAGGGAGATGTAGACGAAAGTAAGGGAGGGTTGGAAGAAGCTTTGGGAGAGTGAAATTGAGAGAGAGACAGAATAGAAACACAACTTTTTTCCTGATTTCTTACAACACGCCAAAATTACATTTAAACATTCGTAACTGAACTCACCAACCACGACTTTTTTCCAACCACTTGCGACTTATAACACTTAGACAAATACAAAAGATTACAACATTTCAAACAGAGTTCGCGCACCCAATGTTCCCAGTTGATGCTACTTTCCGATTACCTCTCATTCCCTCCATCCGGCATCCCTTGCTGCCCCAATTCCCAATCTCAGCATCCATGACACTGCCTCCCCCTTTATCCGATCCTTGTCCCCAAGGATTGAAATTAGGAAAATTAGCCCGGATCCAACTCTCTTCCTCCCAAGTAGCCTGCTGCGGACTGGAGCCAGACCACGCTATCAGATACTGCTTCTGCGGCCCAAATTTACCAGGTATCATTCTTGATCCCAGAATTCCAGTTGGGTGAATTGGTATTCACCATCCCTCCCCGTATCTGGTAGTTGTCCAGAATTTACCTCCCTGGATTTCAGCTTCTCCTTGAGCAAAGATACATGAAAAATAGGGTGTATTTTCAAACCAGGCGGTAGATCCAAACAGTAGGCAACCATTTCAATTTTCTCCAGTATGGTATAGGGACCGTAAAACCTGGGTGCCAACTTCATATGTTTACGGAATTGAACTGATTGCTGCCTGTAAGGATGTAATTTAAGAAACACCTTATCACCAACTTCATACTGTCTCTCCACCCTCCATCTATCTGCATTCAATTTCATACGTTCTCTGGCCAAAACAAGGTTCTGTCTGAGAAGTTCCTGTACTTTACTCCTCTGCAAATGTAATTCCTTCATTGAAAAAGCCTAAATATCCTTAGGAAGTGGGACTTGAATATGCCAAGGTTCATATCCATAGAGGGCCTGGAAAGGAGTCATTCCCGCACTGGTATGAAAGGTGGTGTTGTACCAAAATTCTGCTAGAGATATCCACCTGTTCCAAGAATGAGGTTTATCAGAACAGACACACCTCAGATAGGTTTCCAAGCATTGATTCACTCTCTCAGTTTGCCCATCTGTTTGGGGATGATAAGCAGAACTCATAGCCAACTTGACCCCCGACAGCTTCATCAGTTCAGACCATAAGAGACTGGTAAACACCTTATCCCTGTCAGACACAATCTCCTGTGGTAAACCATGCAATTTATATACATGTTCCATGAAAAACTTAGCCACTGATTCGGCATTATAGGGATGAGATAGAGGTATAAAATGTGCGTACTTAGTGAACCTGTCAACCACCACATATATTATACTCTTACCATCAGACTTGGGCAGCCCTTCAATGAAATCCATACCGATACTGTTCCATGGGTAAGGTGGGATGTCCAGAGGTTGTTTGAGTCCCAGATTAGTCGAAGTATCTGGTTTACATCCCCTGCATATGTCACAACCATTCACCCACTCTTCTACATCCTTCTTCATGTTGCTCCAGTAAAAGTAGGCTCTAAGTTTCATGTAGGTTGCATTAATGCCAGAATGTCCACCCATTGCTGAGTCATGAAAGGTAGATAACAACTTGGTTCGTAACACTTTATCCTGTCCAATACAGATTCTGTTACCCTTTCATAGAACCCCATTCTGTAACTGATAGCTGGAATAAACTGTGGGATCCAGAACCTTGGCCTGAACTATCCTAGACAGCTCCACATCCTGCTCATAGCTCCGGATCACCTCCTCTGTCCGGGTAGAGTCACTGACAGACACATTATAACAGACCTGGACTTCATCAGGTCCATATCTTGAAAGAGTATCAGCTGCCTTATTATCAATCCCTTTCTTGTATTGCACGATATAATCATACCCCAACAACTTAGTAGCCAACTTCTGCTGGAGGGTAGTGTTTAGTTTCCGTTACAAAATATGTTTCAATGCCTGCTGGTATGTCTTTATCACAAACCTCCAACCCTGGAGATACCCATTCCATTTCTTAACCGCTAACACAACAGCCAACAATTCCTTTTCATAGGTAGATAATGCTTGCTGTTTTTGACCCAAGGCTTTGCTGAAATAAGCGATTGGCCTTCCCTTCTGAGTTAATACGGCTCCCAATCCTTTATCACCTACATTTGTCTCAATAACAAACTCTTGCTGAAAATCTAGAAGTGCCAGTACAGGGGCTTGACACATTGCACCTTTCAACTCATTAAATGCCCTAGTAGCCTCTTCGCTCCAAGAAAACCCACCTTTCTTGAGAAGTTGAGTGAGAGGTCTGGATATCTCCCCGTAGTTCTTGATGACCTTGCGGTAATAACCTGTGAGCCCTAGAAATCCCCTCAGAGACTTAATATCCGTAGGTTGAGGCCACTCTTTCATAGCTCGGATTTTTGTGTTTTCAGTAGCTACCCCTTTTTTGGAAATAACATGTCCCAAATATTCAACTGTACCTCTGCCAAAAGAACACTTTGATGGTTTGGCGAACAACCTATTTTTCCTCATCAACTCCAACACAGTTCGCAGGTGACTCAAATGCTCCCACTAGTCCTTACTGTACACCAAAATGCCATCAAAAAAATACTAGAACGAACTTCCTAAGATACTCCCCAAATATTTGGTTCATGAGGCTCTGAAAAGTAGCGGGGGCATTACAAAGTCCGAACGGCATCACTACAAACTCATATTGTCCCTGATGAGTAATAAAACTAGTCTTGAAGATGTCTCGTTCCTCCATTCTGATTTGGAAATAACCAGATCTCAGGTCCAACTTACTGTAGCATACGGCCCCGTGCAATTCATCTAGTAGTTCATCAATTATATGAATGGGAAATTTACTCTTAACAGTCAATTTGTTGATGTACCTATAATCAACGCACATCCTCCATCCACCATCCTTTTTCCTCACCAATAGCACAGGAGCAGCAAAAGGACTTTGGCTCTTCCGAATTAGTCCACTGTTAAGGAGTTCAGCCACTATCCTCTCTATTTCATCCTTCAAGTAATGGGGGGTTCGATAGGGAACCTGCTTCGGGAATCAACACAATTCTGTGCTCCACCTCCCTTTTAGGAGGTAACTCAGCTGGTTCTTGGAAAACATCTTCAAATTCAGCTAACAGCTTCTCCAAAGCACATCTAAACTCTTCATCCCCTTCAGTCCCAATTCCATCCTTCAGTTGAAGCCTACCCTCTGTCGACAACTGTTTTGATCTGGGATCATTACTACCCTCTACATTATAGTTTACAGACCATAGCAGCAGAACCTCTCCTGATCAACTTAGACATTTCATCAGCTGATACCATTCTCAATTCACCTTCATCCTTCATTGCATGGATATGCAACGACTGATTATTATAGTGTAGAGTGACCACCATTTCAGTATAGCTATAAGAAGCAGGGTCAAACTCCTTCAACCAATCTCCCCCCACGATCAGATCATGCTTGCCCAAAGTAAATACCCGGGGGTTACACTGAAAATTCATCCCTTGCATAGCCCAAGTAAAATTTTTGCATCTAGTGTCACTTACACTCCTCAACCCATTTGCCACTTCAATAACAATAGGCCTAGTGTACTCTATCCCAATATACATCCTTTCCACAAAACCTTTATCTAAGAAACAATGGGCGCTACCCCCAACAATCAAAATGTACATTGGCTCACCTTTGTACAGTCCATTGACCCTATAAGTATATCCACCCAGATTTCCAACAACTGCATTCATAGATAGGGTTCCACCATCCTCAGCTCCTATCAGATCCTCTTCCTCATCACTGTCTGTGCTACCCAAAAGTTCTGGGATGATTTCAGTTTCGGCCTGTAGAGCATAAAGCTTGGTATTGCATTTATGCCCCGAAGCAAACGAACCACCACACTTAAAGCACAACTTCTTATCAATCCTTTCTTTCATCTCAGCATCTGACAGAAGTCTCCTTTTAAACAAAGGTCCGGGGGACTTTTATTTCTGCACCTGCTGCCCACTAGTTCCTCCCCTACTACCCTGTTTTGGAGCCTTTCTCAGTAGTGCACCCGAAGTTATTTTATTCATCATCGATTTAACTGTAAATTCCTGCTGCTTAGCGACGGTAATAGCTGCCCAGAGAGTACTGGGCACCCTAGACTGTACAGCCGACCTCAATTCCGATTACAAACATCCCACAAATTTCTCAAGGTAAAAGTTTTCTTTAAAGTCCAGATAAGATACCATGACTGAAGAAGCCAGCGCATCAAACCTCTTCAATAATTCCTCTAAAGATTCTTGCCCCCCTTGCGTAAGACACATAAATTCATCCAAAACTGTACCAGCGTTTCCCATCTCAAATCTATTCAAGAATGCAGCTACGAAATCATCCCAATCTGTCGGCTTACAATATCTTAAGCTCCTAAACCACATATCTGCATCCCCTTCCAGATACACTCGGATGAAAGATAAGCATTCACGATATTTGATACCCGTATGTATATTGAAGTAATTTTCACACATCTCGATCCAAGATCGGGGATTTTTACCATTGAAATGGGGAAGGTCAGCGTAGGGCAATTTACCTTTTTGGCACCTACCCAACTCCCCATAACCTTTGTCCTCAGCTTCCAAGCCAGTCAGATATACCTTCCCACTGTCCAGGCCCTGCCTCTCCTTGGGGCCTGCAACCTGAGTAGGTTTAGCTGGTGGTATTCCCAGGATGGAGGGAGATCCTGATTGTTTAGCCACAATTTCCATAACGATCTTCAGTTGGGACTGCATTTGCTGCTGAAATAAAGTTATGTTCTTCATCATTTCCTCACTAGACAATGCCATATTCTTCTTCATCTCCTCGGTTGCCAGTGCTAGCTGCTTCTTCAAATCCTCCATAGTATCTTCAAGATTGGGAGTCACTCCAGCTCGCCTGGTATCCTCAGTAGAAGAAGACCCAACTTGTTGCTTACCTCCATCCTTCTCAGTGACAGACTTCCCGTACGTTGGCTTCAACGGAGGGTCGACCATTTCTGCTACCTTTTGTCTCCTTATTCGAGCCATGATTCCGTTTGGGGTTGTATCTAACGTAACCTCGCTCTGATACCACTATTGTGACCGTCAGCAACACAACCTGTTGGAATTAGAAGAGAATTTTGTGAGGGAGATGTAGACGAAAGTAAGGGAGGGTTGGAAGAAGCTTCGGGAGAGTGAAATTAAGAGAGAGACAGAATAGAAACACAACTTTTTTCTTGATTTATTACAACACACCAAAATTACATTTAAATATTCGTAACTGAACTCACCAACCACGACTTTTTTCCAACCACCTGCGACTTATAACACTTAGACAAATAAAAAAGATTACAACACTTCAAACAGAGTCCGCGCGCCCAATGTTCCCAGTTGATGCTATGTTCTGATTACCTCTCCGTCCCTCCGTCCGGCGTCCCTTGCTGCCCCAATTCCCAATCTCAGCATCCATGACACCCTTCTCCCAAAAGGTCAACGTACGAGAAGAAGGTTAGGCTTTTATTGGAAAAGATTGCAGCTTTGGCTGTTAACAATCCATTGGTAATCACCCCTTCAACGGCTTCTTCCTATATCACAATCTCTGTGTCATATCTGAAGAAGAAAATACTAGTGTTGTTCTCGATTATTTTACTTGCCCCCATGATCACAGCATCAAAAAATCAGTTTATGTTAGACAGCAGAGTGTTGGAGCTCAACAGTTCCAATTTCGACGTCGCAATTTCAAAATTTGATTACGTTTTCGTCAATTTCTAAGAAAATTTTCGGCTCCTGATGTTGTTCTTCTGAATTCTGAACCTACAATAAGGGATTTCATTGAAGCAGCTGGCTCAAACTTCCCTATATTAATTGGATTTAGCTTAAACGAGCCCATTATATCGACCTTGGCTATCAAATATAAGAAGAAAGCTTGGTTTTCGATTGCACAGGACTTCTCAGATGATGTCATGTCTTCATATGTTTTTGACAAGGTGCCTGCTTTGGTTGCGACTAATCCAGCTTATAATGAAAAGAACATTTTTTATGGGCCATTTGAAGAAACTTTTCTCAAGGATTTCGTGAAACAGAGTTTTCTCCCTCTAGTATTACCTATAAACCACGATTCTTTGAAGTTACTTAAGGATTTTTTGGACAAGTAATGTCGTTGAGGGGATTTGAACCCATGTTCTGTGAGTGCAATTGTTACACACATAACCACTAGGCCAATCCATCTTTGACGAAGTTTTTATTGGTAAGTCCCTCTTTGACGAAGTTACTTAAGGATGAAAAAGGAAAATCATCACAACAATTAAGAGAATAGTTAAGGTCTTAAATGCTGCTGCTGCTAATGGGGACCTGATATTTGGTTATGTTGGCTCCAAGTAGTGGGGAGAATTCATTGAATCATTTCAGATTTACAAGAAAACTCCCCTGCCACGGATGGTTTTGTGGGATGGTTGATGAGGAGTACTATACTGTTAATGGCTTCGAAAGCATTGATGAAGCCGACATGGGTACACAAGTTTCAAGATTTCTTGAACGTTACAGAGAAGGAAATGTGTTACAGAAATGCATCCTGGGTCCAAGTTTCTTTTCCATTTTCGGATTTCAAATTGCTATCGTTTCCCTTTTTGTGGTGCTGGTAATGGTGATGATTCTCTTATCACTAAAGAAGACTCCACTTCTCATAAAAAAACAAAGAAAAAGGTAAGTATTCGCCTACTCGATAACATTGGTATCCAGGAAGTAAGTTTAACGATGAAAATTTGGTGGCAAAACATATAGGGCATGGCCTTCTATCAGTGGCAAATAGTGGACAGGATACCAATGGATGTCAGTTCTTCATAACTTGCGCCAAGTGTGACAGGCTTGATAACAAACTTGTTGTCATTGGGTGTGTCCTTGGAGATGGTCTTCTGATCATAAGGAAGATCGAGAATGCTGCTACTGGACCCAACAACCGGCCTAAACTAGCTTGCGCCGTTGCAGAGTGTGGTGAAATGTAGAAAAGGGAATTCTTGAGATCCTACAGGTGCGCTATTATTTTATTATGATAAGTTTATGCTTAAAGATTATTCTACAGACAATTCTCCTATTCTGCTAAGCTTATGAGTTCAAATCTCAAACCAAAGCTTAATAGCAAATCTCGAATCAAAGCTTCAAGCATAACTCACTAGCAAAGCTCATCAGCATAGCTAAGAAGCACAGCTCAGAAACAAAGCTCAGAAAGCAAAGCTCAAAAGAAAGCTCCAAAAGCAAAACTCATAGGTAAAACTGAGAAGTAAATCTTAAAAGCAAAGCTCAGAAGCAATGCTCAAAGTAAAGCTCAGAATAAAACTCAATAGAAGAACTCAGAAGCAAAGCTCAAATAACAAAGCTCAGTGGCAAAGTTCAGTAGCAAAACTTAAAGCAAAGCTAACGCTCCAAAGCAAAGCTAAAGCTTCAAAACAAAACTAAAAGTAAAGCGTTAAAGCAAAACTGAAATGGCATGATTGTCATTTTGATGATTTTATCTTCCTACTATTAGGGGAAGTCAAACTTGTGCCTGAAGCACAAAAAGATATAATATGACATAATCGAGAATTTTCTGATCTTGATCAACGATCCAATGGATGTGAACTAAAAGTTCAAAGGATAATTCATTTGCAGAACATTGCAAATCAATTGCCGAATACATTTACAGACAGCCAACTGGTTGCAAAATCCTACATACCAGGTGTCAATGGACCTATAAGAATTGATGTCCCAGAAGGACAAAATACCAACAAAACGGCAAATGAATCTACACAACGCCTGAAGCGTG
>JAOYMZ010003355.1:0-24039 GCA_025802335.1 Pinguicula primuliflora | reverse complement strand
AATTGACGTTTTACTGTCTTTTCATAAGATTAAGATTGAATGCAAGATAGTTGGCTTGAAGCTACGAGAATGGTTGACCAGTAAGCCTTACTTTTGGGAGGTTATCTTGATCATTTTTGTTGAGGTATTTGCCATCAAGGGGTCTGTGATACCAAATAAGAGGCAAATTCCTCAGATTGAGGTTACGCAAAAGTTTTGAACTTTGAGTCTGTTTTGAATTGTTATGTTTCGCTAATATTATTGTTACTTACTGAATTGAAAATTCTGCAGCTTTAATTGTAAATACTGGTCAAACTACTACTTCTACGGTAAAGAAGATGAAGATTCATCCTGCTAGAGCTAACTTTATATAGCTTTCAGATGGAAGACTATTAGCTTACGATGTAAAAGGAGTTTCTGCTGATCAAGCGAGATATACACTAATTATCTTTCATCCCGACTTGCAGGTATTGTGATGTCATGCATTTGGTCACGAAGGAATCCTGTTTAAGCTAAATTTTAGCTTCACCTTTCTTGCTTCTTACCCTATTAATGTCATAGGGATTCTGGGCATCAAGAGTTCCTTATTTGAAGAGTTTGGTGCTCGTGTGGTCACATATGACCTACCTGGATTTGGGGAAAGTTACCCTCATCCTCGGAGGACCCTCGACTCATCAGCTATGGATATGCTGGAATTATCTTATGCTGTGATATTCTTCAGGAAGCATGCATTCCTGGGGTGCCCTTTGTTACATTCCCAATAAGCTTGAAGAAGAAAAGGTCTCCAGATTCGTGAAACAAACTGCAGGATGATTCGTGAAGAATGGCCATAGGAAAAATGTATATACCTTTGTTCTGAGGGAGGTGGATATTGTTTCTTGCTGCTCCATGAAATCTCTCACCATTTCTGTATAGAAATCTTACAATCCATTTGAAGAGTTGTGATGGATAATGGATATAGAAATTTGCAAGCATATGACCTGCGTTCTGAAAATCAAAGATCATTATTCTTTGCAACTCTTGTTTGCAATGCGATCATATTTATATATTTTATGGTGGGGCCTAATATGCACAACTCGTGCACAACTCATGCACAATTCTTATATGTCATCATTCATTTTCGAAATTGATTGCAACATTAGAACATTTATGCATTGAAGATCAAAAGCTACATGTTCTGGTACGAAATTTTTAAAATTCTGTTAAGTACAACTTAACCCAAAAGGAAAATAGTTGCAGAATTGCACCAAAACATAGAGCTTTGATTTCCTATACATACAAGTTTTCTAATGCTGCAATCAATTTCGAAATGAGTGGTGACATTTCAGTTGTTGTCAATGGCAGAGTTAATGCCACTTACAAGAGTTTTTGCTGCTAGTAAAGCTTGAAAGTGAGAATTTGGCAAATAGTTCTAACTGAACCTTTCTTGGTCAGAGGTTCTAGATTTTCATTACTGAGTTGTCAACTTTCACTGTAATTCGAGAGTGTGATACCGGAAAGCTTGAACCTTCAAAACCATCTGGAAATTTACCTCCTTTAATTGACGTTTTACTGTCTTTTCATAAGATTAAGATTGAATGCAAGATAGTTGGCTTGAAGCTACGAGAATGGTTGATCAGTAAGCCTTACTTTTGGGAGGTTATCTTGATCATTTTTGATGAGGTATTTGACATCAAGGGTGTTTGTGATACCAAATAAAAGGCAAATTCCTCAGATTGAGGTTACACAAAAGTTTTGAACTTTGAGTCTGTTATGAATTGTTTTGTTTCGCTCATATTATTGTTAGTTACTGAATTGGAAATTTTGCAGCTTTAATTGTAAATACTGGTCAAACTGCTACTTCTACTGTCAAGAAGATGAAGATTCATCCTGCTAGAGCTAACTTTATACAGCTTCCAGATGGAAGACTATTAGCTTACGATGTAAAAGGAGTTTCTGCTGATCAAGCGTTTCTGCTGATCAAGCGAGATATACACTAATTATCTTTCATCCCGACTTGCAGGTATTTTGATGTCATGCATTTGGTCACGAAGGAATCCTGTTTAAGCTAAATTTTAACTTCACCTTTCTTGCTTCTTACCCTATTAATGTCATAGGAATTCCGGGCCTCAAGAGTTCCTTATTTGAAGACTTTGGTACTTGTGGGTGACCTACCTGGATTTGGGGAAAGTAACCCTCATCCTTGGAGGACCCTCGACTCATCAGCTATGGATATGCCAGAATTATCTTATGTTGTGAATATTACTGGCAAGTTCTGGGTATTGTGATATTCTTCAGGAACCATGCATTCTTGGGGTGCCCTTCGTTACATTCCTGGGATGCCCTTCGTTACATTCTTGATAAGCTTGAAGAAGAAAAGGTCTCCGAATTTCTTAGCCCGATACACATATGGCAGGTCAGTCCTTCCAAATAGGGGCAACATCATGAAGTATTCCATTTACTAACTTTGTCTTTGTCCTCTATTTTTGTGTAGGGAGCTGAAGATACCATCATCCCTCCATCAATAAGCGACTTTGTGCAGCGAGTATTACCTGACGTGTGTCTGCATAAGTTCCCAAATCATGGCCATTTCACCTATTTCTATTTCTTTGGTGATTGCCATTGGCAGATTTTTAGCATAGCCTTGGGGAATTCTCAGGGCCCTCTTGTGCTAAATCCAGACACAATTCATACAGAAGATGATCCAGATAATACAAACGTAAATTATCCTGACATAGCAAGAGAAGAAGGTAAAAAAATTCTAGTTTAATCTGTTAACACAAAATCCCTTTGGTGTAGACACTGTCATGGAACAAACTGCAGCATGATTCATGAAGAATGGCCATAGGGAAAATATATATACCTTTGTTCTGAGGGAGGTGGATACTGTTTCTTGCTATTATACTCCATGAAATCTCTCATCATTTCTGTATAGAAATCTTATGATCCATTTGAAGCGTTGTGATGGATAATGGATATAGAAATTTGCAGGCATATGACCTGCATTCTGAAAATCAAAGATCATTATTCTCTACAACTCTTGTTTTCAATGCGATCATATTTATATATTTTATAGTGGGGCCTAATATGCACAACTCGTGCACAATTCATGCACAATTCTTATATGTCATCATCCATTTTCAAAATTGATTGCAACATTAGAAAATTTATACATTGAAGATCAAAAGCACATGTTCTGGTATGGAATTTCTAAAATTCTGTTAAGTACAACTTAAACCGAAGAGGAAAATAGTTGCGGAATTGCACCAAAACATAGAGCTTTGATTTCCTATACGTACAAGTTTTCTAATGTTGCAATCAATTTCGAAATTAGTGGTGACATTTCAGCTGTTGTCTACATTGGTAGAGTTAATGTGACTTACAAGAGTTTTTGCTACTAGTTAAGCTTGAAAGTGAGAATTTGGCAAATAGTTCTAACTGAACCTTTCTTGGTCTGAGGTTCTAGGTTTTCATTACCGAGCTGTCAACTTTCACTGTAATTTGAGAGTGTGATATCGGAAAGCTTAAACCTTCAAAACCATCTAGAAATTTACCTCCTTTAATTGATGTTTTACTCTTTTCATAAGATTAAGATTGAATGCAAGATAGTTGGCTTGAAGCTACGAAAATGGTTGACCAATAAGCCTTACTTTTGGGAGGTTATCTTGGTCATTTTTGTTGAGGTATTTGCCGGTTTGTGATTCTGATACCAAATAAGACGCAAATTCTTCAGATTGAGGTTACGCAAAAGTTTTGAACTTTGAGTCTTATGAATGTTTTTGTTTCCCTCATATTATTGTGTTAAGGATCTTTGAACGATACCGCATGACCGGTCCGGATTAGAGTTGGTCTCGGATGGTTTTGGCTAAGGCCTGTTGTCCAGGCTTTTGCTTCTTCTTTCGAGCTATGACTGAGGGAGATAGACGAATAATCTCACGGAGGATTGCACCCTTGCACTCAGGGGATGAGGAGCGCAACACTCTTACTACTCAACAAAAACTGACTTGATTATTTGATGATAAAAGTTACAAGGAGAACTTGTTTAAATACTACAATTCTGGAATGTAAAACAGCATATTCAATAAATGTAAAAGACTGGATTCATTGCTTCTCATCGGTCCGACTTCTCTGATCCTTCCCCTTAGTAGATTCATGCATCCTTATTTATGTCCAGATACTTGGGCATCTTTCCTCTTCGGGTGTAAACTGATTGTGTATCAACAGGGCTCATAACATATTCCTCCCCTTCCGAATCGCCCTTGTCCTCAAGGGTGAGGCCAGGGCAGATCTCCTCCATTATGGTGGCATCTTCCCACGAAGCATCTGAAGGGGGTAGTCCAACCCACTGAACTAAGTACTGTTGCTGGCCATCTCTGCAAAGGTTTGCCAAAATAGCTTTAGGCCGAGGCTGAGAAAGACCTTGATGTATCAGAGGTAGTGTAGGCGTAGGAGGAGGACTACCCTTGAAGGGCTTTAATTTGGAGACATGGAACACAGGGTGTAGTTTTGCTTCTGGTGGCAAGTGTAGGCGATAAGCCACATTGCCAATGTGCTCAGCGACCTGGAAAGGACCATAATAAATAGGCTGAAGTTTCTGTGTTCTTATTGCCAAGAGAAGTCTGGCGATAAGGCTGAAGGCGTAACCACACCCAATCATATGGTTCAAAACTAACTTCGCGATGTCGCTGATCATACTGTTGTTTCATGCTATTTTGAGCATGAGATAAGCACTCCTGAAGAACAGCTATAAGCTCATGCCTCTGTTTTAATTCCCTGTCCACTGCTGGCAGAGTAGCAATGCCCTTTGCGTAATCCAGTAACTTATGTGGAGCTCGGCCATAGACAATTTCAAAGGGTGTGCATTTGAGGGCAGAATGAAAACCTGTATTGTAAGCTTATTCTGCCCATGGTAAGCAGACAGCTCATCTAGTAGGATGATCTCCAATCATGCAACGCAGGTACATTTGTATGACTTTGTTCACTGCCTCAGTCTGACCATCCGTTTGTGGATGATAAGCAGAGGTGTATTGCAAGGTTGTGCCACTGAGGCGGAAAAACTCTTGCCAAAATAGATTGGTGAAAGTCTTATCCCGGTCGGAAACGATGGATTCTGGCATGCCATGCAAGCGAAAAACTCGCTCAAAAAACACTCGGGCCACAGATCTTGCTGTATACGGATGGCTTAGGGGAATAACGTGAGCCATTTTCGAGAAACGATCCACGATTACAAATAACACTGTCTTGCTCTTCGAAGTGGGTAAACCGCCAATGAAATCCATAGCAATATTAGTCCACACATCTTGTGGAACAGGCAATGGTTGCAACAAGCCAGCTGGCAGCAAGTGATCTACTTTATTACGTTGGCAGACTTCGCAAGCTGCGATAAATTCCACAATCTGCAGCTTCATTTTCGGCCAAAAGAAATCCTGCTTGATACGATGAATGGTCTTCAGGTAGCCCTCATGGAATGCATTGTGTATCTCAGAAATGATGCGATCCGTGAGCTCATGATGCTGGGGAAGATAAATTCGCTCCTTGTACCAGAGAATGCCGTTCTTCCAAGAAAATGGAGCAGAATCAGCTGATGCTTGTAAATTTTTGTGTAAAGAAGCTATTTCCTGATCCTACTGAAGGAGGGTATGGATTTCTTGAATCAGAGCTACTGCAGGGACAGAAAAAGCATGACGTTGTGCAGGTTGTTCATCCTTCCGTGAAAGTGCATTAGCAACTCTATTTTCTTTTCCTGCTTTGTATTCAACGGTGAATGTATAACCCATCAGCTTACTTATCCAATGTTGCTAGGGTCCTTTATCGGCCTTTTGTTCTAACAGAAACTTCAAACTGTAATGGTCCGTGCGGACGATAAACTTTTGTCCCCACAAATAAGACCTCCAATGTTGAACTGCCTTTCCCAACCCAATTAATTCCTTCTCATAAGCTGGGTTATGGATGTGCTTGGTACTGAGTTTGCGGCTGAAATAAGCTATTGGATGACCTTGTTGCATGAGAACAGCTCCTACTCCAAACTATGAAGCATCATATTCTATCACAAACGGCTGTGAGAAATCCGACATAGCTAATACTGGAACTGAAGCCATCGGATCCTTTAATTTTTGGAAGGTTGTTCTACGAGCATCAGTCCATTAAAAACTGTTCTTTTTCAACATTCCCGTCAATGGTGCTGCCAAGGCCCCATAATCCTGCACAAAACGTCAGTAATACTCGGTTAGTCCCAAAAAACCACGTAAAGCATAGAGGTCTGATGGCAGTGGCCAAGAAAGCATGGCCTCAATCTTTTCAGGATCCGTCGAAATGCCCTTGGCTGTAATTATATGGCCCAGGTAGGAAATTTTTTTGGTTGAAAAGCGACATTTGGACTGGTTGGCCACCAGGTTATGTTGCTATAGGATTTGTAGCACCAAACGAAGATGATCCAGATGAGCTGCCCAGGTTTTGATGTAGATGAGAATATCATAAAAAAAAACCAAGATGAACTTTCGAAGGTAAAGCATGAAAACAGAATTCATAAGGGCTTGAAATGTTGCTGGCGCGTTGGATAACCCAAACGGCATTACGAGAAACTCGAAGTGTCCATGATGAGTTTGGAAGGCCATTAAGGGAATGGAATTTGTCGCCATCTGAACTTGATGATAACCAGCCTGCAGATCAAGCTTAGAAAAGTAGCTTGCCCCTCCTAACTCTTCAATAAGCTCCTTTACGATGGGGATAGGGAATTTATCCTTAATCGTAATTGCATTCAATGCTCTATAATCAACACACATCCTCCAAGTATCGTCTTGTTTGCGGATCAGAAGGACTGGGGAGCTATATGGTGAGGAAGACAGCCGGATCCATCCTTTGGATAGCAGCTCAGTGCATTGATTCTCTATTTCTATTTTTTGACCGTGAGCATATCGATACGGCCAGGACTTCACGGGATCTGCCCCTATTTTAACTATAATTCTGTGATCACATGCCCGGGATGGAGGTAATCCTGAGGGCTCCGCAAAAACCTGTGCAAAATCATGTAACAAGAGCTGCAAGCAGTCTGTGGATTGCAAGGAACTCAGTATAGGATGGCTACTGTCATGTGAGATGCCCCATAACTCCACTTTGTGAGTTTGAAACTGAAAATAGAGATGGTATTGCGAAAAATCCCACAAAATAGGCCCCAATGTATTCAGCCAACTAATCCCCAAAACAGCACCGAAACCAAATAATGGGAGTAGATAAAATTTGAGGGAGAAAGGGGTTGTACCCAAAATAATCTGCACATTTTCTACATCACCTGGGCTGGTCACTTGGGCGTCGTTTGCTACGGTGACTGATAGGTTTTTGGAGCGAGTGGGGTGGAGTCCCAGAGACCTTGCTAGGCTGCTATCCAGGAAGTTATGGCTACTGCCCAAATCCAGTAATACGGGCACCGGCTGATTCTTAATCAATCCTTGGACTTTCATGGTGTCATTCGAACTGATCCCAGATATCACATTAAGAGAAATTTGCACAGGATCGTCCAGATTCGGATCCTCTGTCTCGACTTCATCGTGTACTTCCACATAGAACAAATGTTTGCAGACATGCCCCTTTTCCCACTTCTCATCACACTTAAAGCATAAGCCCCGTGCCCTTCGCTCCACGATTTCGGCAGATGTATACCGACGATGCTCCATTGGTTTTGGAGCAGCCCCGGGTGATGGATTCCCCGGCCGAGTCAATCGGGTGGGGTGGCTAGGGTTCGCCTGGGAGAGCCATTTCTTGTAATATCGTTTGGCACAATACATGGCGTCATGTATATGTAGAGGGTCCCGTAATTGTACATCGGTTGCAATTCTCGAGTCTAAGGCCTGAATGTAGAGTTCCACTTCAGTTTCATCATCCAAAGAAGTGATTGTTGTCGATATTTCACGCCAACGGTCATTCAATTGATCCACTGAGCCCGTTTGTCGGAGAGACATTAAGGCTGCCAATGGAGTAGATGCACCGGAGAGTGCATATTGGCGTTAGAACATCTTACAGAAATCATCCCAGCGTAAGCTAGGAAATTTGATATTAGTGGATTTCCACCAGACTTGCGCTGCTCTCTGTAAATGAAACGCCGCAGTTTCTACCCATTCTGCATATGGGACTCGTTGATGCTGAAAAAAATGGTACACTGATTCAGCCATCCTTCCGATAAATCAGTTGGAGAAAATTTTGGAAATTCCCAACAAAATGGCTTGACGGAAATGTAGCCGTCCCTGCCTGTATCCTCCGAGCGCTGATCATCTGAATTGTAAGGGGGACGAGGGCCATGCCCACCCCTTCCTACCATAGGTTGGAAAGAGGATTGATCGTTCCTGGATCGATGGGAGCTGTCACCAGTGTATCATCTTGGGGGGTCTGGAATTTGGGAATCATCTACATCGATAGTTTCCTTCCCTTCTCTCCAGTTAGTGATGTTGGGCTCAACGCCATCGACTCTCGAAGACGTTGTGTTTTCTTGGGCTGGGGCAGAATCATTCGCCTCCTTTTTATTTTCCAGCACCGACATACGCTGGTTCAACTGCTCGAGGGCGATCAAGATTGCAGTAAATTGTTCCTGGTTGGATTCCATAGGGGTGGTGGGGGTCACGGCTTGCTCCGATACCAAATTGTTAAGGATCTTTGAACGATACTGCATGACCGATCCGGAATAGAGTTGATCTCGGATGGTTTTGGCTAAGGCCTGTTGTCCAGGTTTTTGCTTCTTCTTCCGAGCTATGACTGAGAGAGATAGAGGAATAATCTCGCGGGGAGATTGCACCCTTGCACTCGGGGGATGGGGAGCGCAACACTCTTACTACTCAACAAGAACTGACTTGATTATTTGATGATAAAAGTTAGAAGGAGAACTTGGTTAAATACTACAATTCTGGAATGTAAAATGGCATATTCAATAAATGTAAAAGACTGGATTCATTGCTTCTCATTGGTCCGACTTCTCTGATTCTTCCGCTTAGTAGATTCATGCATCCTTGTGTATGTCCAGATACTTGGGCATCTTTCTTCTTCGAGTGTAAACTGATTGTGTATCAGCAGGGCTCATAACATATTGTTACTTACTGAATTGGAAATTATGCAGCTTTAATTGTAAATACTGGTCAAACTGCTACTTCTACGGTCAAGAAGATGAAGATTCATCTTGCTAGCGCTAACTTTATAGAGCTTCCAGATGGAAGACTATTAGCTTACGGTGTAAAAGGAATTTCTGCTGATCAAGCCAGATGTACACTAATTATTCCCCATTCTTTTCTTGAAGAGTTTGGTGCTCATGTGGTCACATATGACCTACCTGGATTTGGGTAAAGTGAACCTATTCCTCGGAGGACCCTGGAGCCATCAGCTATGGATATGCTGGAATTATCATATGCTGTGAATATTACTAGCAAGTTCTGGGTATTGGGATATTCTTCAGGAACCATGCATTCCTGGGGCGCCCTTCGTTACATTCCCAATAAGCTTGAAGAAGAAAAGGTCTTCGGATTTCTTGGCCCGATATACATATGGCAGGTTAGTCCTTCCAAACAGGGGCAACATCAGAAGTATTTCATTTACTAACTTTGCCTTTCTCCTCTATTTTCGTGTAGGGAGCTAAAGATACCATCATCCCTCCATCCATGAACGACTTTGTGCAGTGAGTATTACCCAACATCTGGCTGCATAAGCTCCCAAATCATGGCCATTTCACCTATTTCTATTTCTGTGATGATTGCCATTGGCAGATTTTTAGCACAGCCTTTGGGAATTCTCAGGGCCCTCTTGCGCTAAAACCAAACACAATTCATACAGAAGATGATCTAGGAGATACAAACGTAAATTGTCCTGACATAGCAAGAGAAGAAGGTAAAAAAACTCTAGTTTAATCTGTTAACACAAAATCCCTTTGGTGTAGACAATGTCAAGAAACAAACTACAGGATGATATGTGAAGAATGGCTATAGGAAAAAAAATATATACCTTTGTTCTGTGGGAGGTGGATGTTGTTTCCTGCTGTTATACTCCATGAAATCTCTCATCGTTTCTGTATAGTATTCTTACGATCCATATGAAAAGATGTGATGGATATATAATTTTGCAGGCACATGACCTACGTCATGAAAATCAAAGATCATTTTTAAACTCTTGTTTGCAATGCGATCATATATAACAATTTCATAATAATTCTTAATATTTCATAACAATTCCTTATAATTCATAAAAATTTATAACAATTCATAACAATTTCATAATAATTCCTAATAATTCATAACAATTCATAACAATTTCATAATAATTCATAACAATACATAACAATTTCATAATAATTCCTAATATTTCATAACAATTCCTAATGATTCATAACAATTCATAACAATTTCATAATAATTCCTAACAATTCGTAACAATTTCATAATAATTCCTAATAATTCATAACAATTTCATAATAATTCATAACAATTTCTAATAATTCATAATAATTACTAATAATTCATAACAATTTCATAATAATTCATAACCATTCGTAACAATTCATAATAATTCATAATAATTTCATAACAGTTCCTAATAATTCATAACAATTCAAAACAACAACAATTTGTAAAAATTCAAAAAATTCGAAAATAATTGCAAGAGTTAAGCAGCTCAATCTCCGTCGGAAGTTGCGGAAGAAGAAATCGTCGTCGGAAGAAGAAGAGATCGTTGCCGGAAGTTGGGAAGAAGAAGAGATTGTCGCACAAATGTCGTCAACCGGTCTTGGGCGGTGATATAAAGTCTTTTTTACACCGGTCATCCGAAAACCGGTATTTCAAAGATCGGTATTACGAAATACCGGTCTTCGGATGACCGGTGCATTTTACTGGTCTTCGAATGATCGGTATACTCTTAATTACGTGTGATTAACTTTGTTAATTACGCTCGATCTTTGAAAGACCGGTATCTGAAGGTACCGGTCTTCCAAAGATTTGTGTCTCTCATCAATCTTTAAGACTTTCAAAAAATAAATTCCATTGTGGCAAAAACAAAAAATTTCCACTTTTATCAATAGTTGAAGCATTTGAATGAAATGAAAAAAAAATTCATTTGAATGGGCCCAAATATATATATTTTTTGTTCAAGTCAAATATTTTTTGAGCTCCATCTTGCAGAACTTCCGCTTCCGGTGATTTTGCCGGCGACCTCCACTTCTGCCTTACAAAATCAAGGCCAACTGAAGCCACTATCATCCTTTATCGGTAAGCTACAACCAAATTCCAGGTTGTATTTTGTTTCTCTCCAGATTGTTCTGTTGGGTTTGTCAACTCAACTGTATCTTCAAATGATTCTTATTCCATGCTTCCAGATTTCAGAATATAGTACATTGCCATATACTCTTCCAGATTTCAGAATCTAGTACATTTCCATATGCTCTTCCAGATTTACATCAAAATTTGATTCTGATTGTATGCATAAATTCACATGGGATACAATGTGTAAGACTGAAAATAACTTTGCTCTGACAAATTAATAAAACTGAACATAAAAAATATTTCTTTTAGTAGAGAGGGTAATTGCTCGTTTTCTGTATTCTTTTTCCTTTTTTAATGTATTTTTTCTCCTGCTATCTGTAGTGTAGGTAGGATAGGAGTCACCTCGTTGCCTCAATGGGAGAATAAGACCTCGAAACTAAAGAGAACATCAAACTTCATTCATAAACTCGATATCCATTACAAGTCTTGCAAATGAAAAGGACTTCTAAACAATTACAAGGATACAAAAGGACCAATATATATATATATATACACCTAAATTAAGTAGGATTTGAAATATCTTTGGACTTATATAGGTTCCTATCAGTTCACAACAATGTGACTTGTCTACTTCCCCTTTAGTGTACACAGTTTTCAAAATGTTTTTCCTCTCTTTACGGCTAATTTGATCTCTCCTGGTTATTTACTGTTTACAAATCATATATTAGCTGATGAGCACCTTGGATCAAGCTTGCGTGAGATATGCACTGCTAATCGAAATGATGAGAAGCAGGTACTTACCGTAATGTTTTTCCATCACTTTGTTTTTTTGGGTTTAGTCACTTCGAAATAGCAATTTATCTTACCCTTATTCTTTATTTCGTTTGGTTATAACTTACAGCAAATAAAAGCGCTCCTTGATAGTGTTGGAACCTCCTTCTGCCCAAACTATTCAGACTGGTTTGGCCTTGAGGCTTCTGATTCCCATTCAAGAAATGCTGATCGATCAGTATTATCAAAGTTCCTGCAAGCGCGTCCTGCTGATTTTTCCACTGCCAAATTACAAGTAGGAACTATAAGTTTAGAAAACTTCGGATAAGAGCAAATTTGCTTGATCAATTATTTGCACGTTCTTATTTCTTGGCCTGAAATTGAAGAATTTGGCATCTCAGAAATTTCTACTACACTCAAATATGATTTTTTTATGAGAATTCTTTTTATTTTAAAATTCACTGCAATCTTCCTCCCTAGGCACTTATCCCCACTCAATCCTTTTCTGCATATGGTATCTTGTTATTTCTTGTGTCCCTAAGTTTAGTGGTGTCAACTTTATTAATCTAGTGTTTCAGGAAATGGTTCGATTGATGAGGGAAAAACGCTACCCTGCTGCTTTAAGTGTTACCATAACTTTAATAAGATCGACTCTGTGGCAAATGACAATCTTCATTTTAAGATGGTTATTCATGTTCATAGTGATTCAGCTTTTAGACGGTACCAGAAAGAATTGAGGTCTGCTTTTTTGTTATTTCTCTGTTATACCATCATGCATAATAATATTACATTTGCAAGTTCTTTAGTTACACTAAAACATGGCATATTGCAGGAACAATCCGAAGCTCTGGCCACCGTATCGAGGTATATAGTTTAGTTGCCAATCAAGCAGTCTGTGCCCATATTCATGTGCAGAAGATGGGTAAGCTGATTAATTTTTTTTAAACTCCATTCTAGGTTTTTTTCTGGATCTAAACTTATTCAAGTCGAATAAAGGGAGAGTGGTCGAATTCTCCAATGGAAATGACGCAGGGGATGCCAAGGACGGCATGTCCGGAAAAGATGGTTTAGCTGATGAAGATGCAAACTTGATGATCAAGTTGAAATTTCTTACGTACAAGGTATGAGATACTCAGAAGAACATTTCATTATAAAAATGTCAAAGTTCACTACGCCATTTTTAGGCTATGCTGTACTATCATCAGGTGCATGGGTGAAAATTGTGCTATAATAAAATCATTTTGATTAAGCTAGTGTACATATCTGGGAAGGGAAATGAAACTTCCTGTAGTTTAAAAATTCATTCGGTTATAAATTTATAATACATGCATGGTTAACTTAAGATAAATGTTGCATGAATGGGAAATTGCATTGCTGGTTATTAAAATGTAAATCTAGCTCTGAATTTGATACGAACCTATATATGGCCAAAGATCTATCAAATCCTTGTGGATTTTTTTGTTTTTAGATGTTGGTCCTTTGTTATCTTCATATTTACTTAGAGGTCCTTTCCCTTTGCCTATATAAAGGCCATTGTAAGAGTTAAACATTATGGAATGAATATGAGGTTTCTTCCATCAAGATGGAATGGATATGAGGTTTCTTCCATCAAGATGGAATGGATATGAGGTTTCTTCCATCAAGAGTTTATTTTCGTAGCGTAGCTTAGGTAAATGTGATCATAGTCTCTCCCTAAGTAGTCTTACCCCCTGTTTCTACTCGTCTCGGTCCCGGGATCGTAACAGAATTCCTAGTTTGACTTTGGCATTTGCTGAACATAATGAAATATCCATCCCAAAGATGATGCATTTGTTAC
Source organism: Pinguicula primuliflora (assembly GCA_025802335.1). Taxonomy (NCBI): domain Eukaryota; kingdom Viridiplantae; phylum Streptophyta; class Magnoliopsida; order Lamiales; family Lentibulariaceae; genus Pinguicula; species Pinguicula primuliflora. Next base: position 10,269 of record JAOYMZ010003355.1, on the reverse strand, counting down.
TTGTAAATTTCCCTGCACTTTCATTTGTCTATCCTGCTTCATATATGATATAACCAACTCTGAGTTTGGGATTCGTCTGCTTTAATGCAAGTTCATTTACCAAATGGATTTTTTATTCTCTTAATTTTTAATTCTGCAGATAAGGACCTTCCTGATCAGGAATGGCTTGCCCATTCTTTTTAAACAAGGTGAACCTGCTTATAACGCCTACTACTGGAGGTTAGTTCAGAAAACTACGATTGCAACGTTTTATTAGAAAAAATGAGAAGAACCTTTCTTCTGCATCTAAGATATACTCTACTTTTTATGCTATTGGGCATAAAAAATATGAATGGTCTTGATGATGGACAAACCAAATGATTTTGCCTTACTCTGACTGTTCAGAAATATCGACGGCTATCTTAGTGCAGGTATGAGTTGTCATTAAGATGGATGCTAAATCATAAAGGTAGAAATGGTAGGATACAAGTGAACTCTAGAGGAGGACACCACCTATGCACTCTAAGGGAGCACACCACCTATCACACTCTAGAGAAACTTCTCAATTCATTTTATTCATAAGTCATAACATAGATTCTTGTTTGATACAAATGGCTTCTTTATATAGAAGCTAAGATACATTAATAATAAAAGCAATAAATAGTAAAGTACTTCAAGCTTCTTCCACTTTGACCAACCCTTCAATCTTCAATCCTCCTTGACCAAGCTTGGATACCTTGAATCCCTGAGTGTATGTGGTCATAGGAGTCATGACATATACCTTCCAATGTCTTGTATGTTTTCCAGGCAAATGCAAATATGGAACACATCACCAGCAAAGCAAAGAGAGCTGATCAAGATGCTGGACGAATGGTAATTTTGGATTCTCAAGTTCCATTCGAAGTGTTTGTTCTGTATTTAAGTGTTATTTTGGCCATCTATAGGGCTATATTTATTAAAAGAAAGTGTGGGCACAAGCAACTGTCTTCATCCACGTATCTCAGTGATGCTGAACCATTCCTGGAACAGTTTGCAAAGCTCAGTCTCCAAAATCAAGTATTGGTTGGAGCGGCAGGAAGTTTGGTGAGAGCGGAAGACTTTATGGCAATAATTGAGCTAAGCCGAGATGAAGAGGGAGACCTTGAGCCAGAGAGAGAGACCATACCTCCACCAAGTCGCATTGCAAAAAAAAAAAACTGTCAGGAAGGATGAAGGACTTATTGTCTTCTTTCCCGGTAGGATTTTAGAAAACATAAATTCATAAGATCCTGAAGTTAACTGAGTTACTTTGAGAGTCCATGTTAATTTCTTGCAATTGAACTTTGGAAAATCTCAATTAGTTTATCAACTTGTCTGGTGCACCTTCTATTTCTTAATTTCAACTATTCAATTTTCTGAATAACACAGATTAATTGCACTACAGGAATATCTGGCTGTGCTAAGTCAGCACTTTGTAAAGAGGTACTTAATGCTCCAGGAGGTCTTGGGGATGATCGTCCACTCCATAGTTTAATGGGTGATATGATAAAAGGTTATATCCTAATAATTTTTCCCGCAGATATACTCGTGTAATGTCGATGAGGATGTTCTCACGTTAATATATATGAAATATTATTCATTGATTCTTGTGCATGAATGAAAATGACTTACATTTCTTTCTGTCTTTCTGAAATTTCCTTCAAGTATTATACTATTATTGCTTAACTTGCTGGCATTTAGATGAAATTATCTTTCCTTGAAACATGCAAAACAAGTACCCTGTATGAATGATACGAAAGATGTGCTTTGCTTTAATGAAACCTTCTGGGTGCTTCAAAATGTATTTCCGCTCTATAACACAAAAGAAATGGCTGTAAAGAATAGTGTGCTAATCCTTAATCTTTACATATTTACACTTGTTCTTTTGTGTCAGTTCTTCAATTCAGCTGAGGATCCAACCTAATTTTCTTCACTGTCTATAACTTTATATCGACTGTCGAGATGATCCTCCGCAGTTATCTCCACAAATTAAAAAAACTCATCCATTCCGTACATCCTATTTAAGAGGTTGCATTTAAAGCAAATTACTTGGTGTAATGCTCAGGAAGATATTGGGCGAAGGTTGCAGAAGATCGTATAAAGAGACCTTATTCCATACTGCTTGCAGACAAAAATGCACCCAATGAAGCTGTTTGGAATCAGGTAAAATTAATTAGGTTATTCTTGAACTCCATAAGAGGTACATCGTTGTCCAATATTTATACATAGGAGTGGCCATAAGACAAATTGGCGGATCTCATCTATTCCTGAAATTTTGATAAGGGTATGAATTTTATGTCTTAAGCGGGAAAAGGTTTTTTTACCTTCATTTTTTCCTTTTTTGTAATGTCTCAGTGTGGTTCCACTTCCATCCTTCATCTGTTTTTAGCTGAAGTTACTATTGGTATGGGCACTGTGACATATCTTTCCCTTGATGTCTCTTTATGTTTCAACCTTAGATATTCTTTTTTCGAAGTTGATTAAAGAAGGGTTGGTTTGGTTATCAAATTCATGGTGGTTGTAGCAGTCGATTCATTGTTATGTGACATATGAACTTAAGTATAGACATGTAGTAGCTCGGATAAACAAGTACTAATCATATATGGGCATATACTAATGTTTAGAATTAGGGGTCAAAGACTCAAAAGGGTGATGGAAGTATATTCCGGTGACATCTTGTCACTTATTCTTCAAAGGTCATGCAATTAATTTCTGCTCAACTCTAATTTCTACAGATTGAGAGTATGTGTCGTAGCACAAATGCATCTGCAATTCCAGTGATATGTGACTCAGAAGGTTATCTTCTTAATTTATTATTATTGAGGATATCTATTTATTATCTGCCACTTTGAACTTTCTTAGCTTTTCAATTAGACCTTTCTGATCTTTTTCTCTTCCCTTATAATCCCATTCTCCTATTTACTGAAAGCATAGGGCTCGGCATGATTTCTTGCTATCATTAAAAAAAATTATTCAAGCACATTCCCACTTCTATCTATATATCGTGGCCTTAAGCTTTAAAAGCAGGAGCATTATCAGCACATTCTCTGTCAACCCGATGGAAATTTCATCTTCTAGTCGATTAATACTAGGTTAGGTGCTTTTTTCATTCTTTTGATCCAGTTACCATTTTTACTTGAAACTTCCTATTATGAATGCATCATATGTTATCTTGTAATTTCATTCTGTATTACTGTGCCTCTGTTAAATGCATTTGCTGCAATTTTGAGGATTTGTATGAGCAAACATGCCGTTGCTTTTTGTTAGTTTCCTTTTTATTTAATTATCTTAGCGTCTTAGCTTTCATAATATACTTGTTGGTCTACTTCCTCACGAACTTTTTTTTTTCTTCCTCAGGAACTGAATCAAATCCTTTCTGTCTAGATGCACTTGCTGTTTTCATTTCAGAGTGCTTCAGCGTGTTAATCATCCAGTAATGATCAATTTCGGTACTCAAATATTCTGCTATATTACTCCTACATTTTGAAAAAGTTAAATTAATGGTGGTGCCCTTTGTTTTACTCTACCGTCTTTTAGGGAAATCTTGACAAGTCATCACCAAATGCTGGCTATGTGTTGTTAATGTTCTACAATCTATACGAACGCAAGGTACTGTTTCTCAAGGTTGCCTGAGTAACCACCAGATGTATTTTAATTTTTTTGTTTTGTAATTTCATCATCCTACAATCTCCAGAGTCGCAAGGAGTTTGAAACTGAATTAATAGCATGTTCTTGACTTCTGCTATGGATGAAATTCTGTGTCTAGTTTCATTTAGTGGAGAACACCAAACCTGTCATGTTCCGTTTGTCTAAATGTGTTCGCTCTGCCAGATAGGTGAATCTTTAATTCTTAAATGGTTCAATAATTTTCTGGTCAACATCATTCATTTTTATGCCATATGCCGTCTTTTCTATGGTATAGTATGCAATTTGATGAATGATCTTTTGACCCAATTTAGATTTGATGCAACTCTTTTGCAACTTTGTACTCTGTTTTAGTTTGTCGCCATGCAAGTGTTTTGCTAGATTCTATCTTGTAAGGGGTCGGGCTCGATATTGCATTTAGAGATTGATTAGCGCACAGTTAACTGCCTTTGTCTTGTTTTGAAGTGATCTGTAGTTCAATAATCTCAGGTTACTATCAGAATGTATTATTTCAAGGGTTGTACCTACTATTTTGTCTTAAAGCAGGGAATTGGCTAAATTTGCATATTGCAAAGCTTCAAAGAGAATTATAGAAAAAGTATATTGAAGTTCGAATATTTTCTGGATGTAATGCTGATATTGGTTTTGATGTCTCTTTACATCTGTCTTAGTTGTTAATATCTTCCTGAAAAATCAGCAACTGATATCTTCCCCAAATGAAATTCCAAAATGCTACGTTAATATATATGAAATATTATTGCTGAAAGTATGGTTTGATTAGTTCCAGGACAAGCACTAAAATTAAAACAATGACCAGCCATGGTCTGTTTTTCTTGCATAAACAGACTGAGATGGAACCAAACGTTTGCTATCAGATTTGTTAATTCAAAAGGTTCTCGAACAACTTAAAGCAATTGCTGAATGAGAGTATACCTCGCCAAGCGTGGAACGGAGGTTTGCGACCTTTGTCTTTGCTGCAGTTAGTCTGCCTGTTCCAGAAATCCTAGCTCTCCTTCACCACGTAAGTAGACAGTATTTACGCTATGCTAGAGAGCATGAGAGAATGCAATACCTTTTTGGATAGTATTTTCGAATCATCCTTGGTTGGTCAATAAGTCCTTGCTTTTGAAGAAATTATCTATTTGGACGCTCAACACAATTACCTCCTGTTCAATTTCTGGATTACTTGTACTGATCCGCGTAGATTCTCCTGTTTCCCGCAGGAGCTTAGAATGTGGAGCATATTTCTTGAAAATCTTGCATGAGATGCTTTTTTTTAACTGTCTTTATGATGGTGAATCAGCTATGTGAGACGGATTCCTGAATTGAAGATTTTCTCATGGGAAAAAACTTGAAGAGCAAAGCTGCCGAAGCCATGGCATAGCTGCTGTTAGCTATTATGGCCAGTATCTCAACAAAAACGACCCGATTGATGTTACGGCATTACTATTCGCAGCCAAGATGGCTGCACTAGAAGTTGATCCCGGCGTTGTCAACGGGGAGAAAATAAGTTCAACAAATGAATGGCCTCATGTCACATTATGGACTGCAGATGGAGCGACTGCAATAGAAGCAAACGCTCTACCTGATTTACTTGCACAAGGGAAGGCCACCCGTATCGAAATCAAGCCGCCTGCGAGTATAACAGGAGTACTCAAGTTCTTCTGAGTGGCATTGGTGTTTTACGTTGTTCCGCTGGTTGGGTGGGGTTTTGTGGGTGCATACTAGTGTTACCATGTATTAGTACTTTCTATCTAAAAAACTTTCTAGTTTATAGAGGTTTTGTAGTGTCTGTAATTCAACTCTGAATAAAGAAGGAGGGCTTGGAATCAGGTCTATGGAGAGTTTTAAGGAAGCCTTGATGACAAAGTAGAGTTGCAGCGGATAGATGAGCCGCACTTAAACACGGGTTTTACACTCTCTATATGAACAGAAGAAAAATGTTCCATTTCGGGATGTTATGTCCCAATCTGTTCGAGTTAAATTGCTAATTTGTATAGACCAGATGATACCATGTTTTCCACTCACTGATGGTAAAGTAAAGAAACCAACATCAAGGAAAAGGAAAAAAACTATAATCCCCATGAAAGCCAAAGATCTTCATAACACAACATATGATGTGATCTCAATATAAGGAGCTCCAGTTTCTAACCCAATCAGTTAAGGCAGTAACATTCCTATTTATGTCTTCAATAGAGTCACTTCTAAGTGCCAAGACAGTATCTTCTTGATAGCTCTCCTTTGCCTCTTCCAACATTCAACATTGTTTGATAGTTTCTTACCCGTATATCCCCTGCACCGCGAATAAAGTATGTCGATATTCAATCTAACTATTAACGAATAACGGAACAAAACAATCTGATATAGGGAAGCATGGCAGCTCTTAGTTAATCGATCATACAACACCGTGTTGTCAGTTTGAAGCACCACAACGCGATCAAACCAACGTTCAGGAAAAATGTCGCAGCTGTGGTGATCCACAATGTTCCCACCTTCTTCCATCAAACCTTCTAGTTCATCACATACCTGCCAGAAGCAGCACATATTATACTGCTGCCCCATGGATTCGTAACCACTTGATAAAAATTATGCTGATCATTTATGCATTTACTCTTGGGACACCACTGGACAATGCAAATTGAGACCAAAATGCTCAGTGAAAAACTCAAATTTTGTTCGTAATGGAAGATAACAGAAAATCCCAACATTAATGATAACTATCCACTTCACCAAAATTATATCTTGGTTAAAGAATTAATTAGGAAAAACTGAATAATTTGCTATATCTGGAAACATTCAGCAGACAACTGAAGCTATTACTCGACTCGAAGTGATCATCACCAGCTCAATAGAACCTAATCAATGCATATTAGGAACAACAATATCCAAAAGTAAACCCAAGCAATCTTGAAACACAATTAACACAATAAACAACCAACAAAGCACATTAACCTATATTACAATAAAATCAATCAGCCAAAAAGAACTTACGTGGTCATCGTTAATGACATAACACTCGAATTCCTCATCCCAGCCTTCATGAAGGTTCTTCTCCTTCACCAAGTCGCCGACGTTAATATGCCGGAGATTGGTCGCCTCCGCTAGAGCAGTGGACATCGTTGTCTTTCCCGTCCCCGGTGTACCTGTTATAAGTATATTAGGTTTCTCTCTCTTCTCCCGCCCGCCGTCATTGCCAGCCATTGCTACCCAGTGCTCTTCCTTCCTCCCACCGCTCTGGTCCGCCGTTGGAACCCGCACCGGTTTGAGATTGTTATTTTGGGAATTTTTTATTCCAATTTTGATTGTCAAAAATTTTACGAAAATTTTATTTTCTAAATTTTATTCAGATTAATAATAGTCGCTCTCCATGCACCACCTGCGCGAGAACGGCTACCGTACAAACAAAAGCCTGAGCACACCGGTACCTGTCAGCTGGCGGTACAATCATCGGCCACTCGTCCTCCGCCACGTGCCCCCACAGCGCGCCTATATATAGCGACGAATCGCCGAGCGAGACTCGTACGTCAATTTCCAGTCGCTCTAAGTCTGGTCTCCGTCTCACCAAATGGAGAAAAAGTTCCTCTTCCCCACAACACATCCGCCGCATGTCGACGGCGGCGAAGGATCATCGGCCAACTTCGCCACCGCCGACGAGGCATACGTCCACGGCGCATATCCCGACGTCAGCTTCAACTCCCTCCTCACCTACGGTTCATTGTTTCCGGCAACGGAAACACAGTTTCCCCTGAAGAAGCCGAAAATCGAACCCTTCACCTCGAACGACGCCGTATTCCCCGATGCGCCACCGACCATCCTCTCTCTAGACCTTCCACAGAACGAAGCGGTCATCCAGCCTCCGGCGCCGAACCGACAGTCTCCGAGCATACGCCGCGGCGGAAAGCAGTCGCGGGCAAAGATGAGCGACAAGACAAAGTGCTTGGAAAAACTTCTCCCGTGCGGCAATAAGATGGATATTGCGACGGTGCTGGAAACGACGTACAGGTACATCCAGTTCCTCCAGGCGCAAGTTAGCGCACTCCTGTCCATGCCCTCCGCCACTCTCGGAGGCGGGACCTCCGCAGCCTCCTGCGACGCGGCGAGTTTCGGGGGCGGAGGAGGTCTGGAGATTCTGAACAGGCAGCAGCTGCTTCAGGTGACGGTTAACTCTCAGGTGGCCCAGTCGGCTCTCTCCTCCAATGGGTGCTGCGTATACGCAGCGGAACAGCTTTTTCAGCTGAACAAGGACAAGGACAAGGACGCTGAGACAAAGGCAAGGTACGAGCAGATGATGTACGGATCAACCAACTGCCCACATTTCGCCAATTCTTGAAACCGGCAGCCATGGCCGTACTGAGGTTGAAGTAGGATCCTCCAATTTGTTGTTGAAATTTTTACAGTTTTTTAGTAGGAGCAACGATCCACTTGGGATATAGAAAAAAAATTATATGAGAGTTACAAAGTACCCATTAACATGCTGTCAAAAAAAGTAACATCCTGTTATAAAAATGACTGAGATTCATGATTCATCCATCAAAATTTCTGCAATTCTACAATTTTTCATTATTTAGAAATTAATTTGATTGTAAGTATCAATCTTGCCCCATAGTTGACAATGAGTTTGGGCAGCACCAACCCCAACCCACCCCGACTTCTTACTGGGAGAGGGGACGCGCCACCCTTGAAAATCCACCCCAGTAGTAATAATGGGATCATTCCAAAGTAAGATATAAAATCAGCTCAGCCCAAATATCTTGGTCTTAGCCCAATAGTAAAATTTTAGACTTGTTTAATAATTACGTATTTAAAATTGTTGCATTTATGGAAATGTTCTCCTCATTCTATAGACTAAACCCACCAGCAACTTTATTTTCGAACCGGTGGGATTTTTCAGTTTTTCACTTTTCACTTTATACTTTTCACTTTATACTTTTCACATCCTCCCATCAAATTTGCGTATGTGTGTGTGCTTACTCATTAATGGGAATCGTGTGATAGCAGTGTGTTAAGAGGTGGTGCCCTATAGTGGGATCCTCAAATTTGTCCCTCTCCCCTTCCGTTAGCATTTTTAACACGCAAAAATTTACCGCCCCAAAAAAACACGCGAAAAGCACACCCCCACTTCAGATAAGTAAACTTCTAAACAATTATAAATTCCAACTAATTACATTAAAATATAATATAACTAGTTTCTTATGTAAAATATGTAACAATTTTATTTGTATTTTATAATACGGGAAGGCTCCGTCGTCCTCAGTTTTTGCCCTCAAGTCATTTCCCGCCACTAGGATCGCCCGTTGACGGAATTGGACATATCGTTAGAATCTTTATACATTGAATTGCATATGTACATGGTTAGTTTCGATTCCGGCGGCGAATTTTCTAAAACCCTATTTAGGACTACTTAACCCAATGGGAAATGTGAACCCTCCGTTAAACGGTGATAACGTCGTCGGAATATCACCAAAACTTGAACATATGCAATTCAATGTATAAGGATTCTAACGATGTGCCCAATTCCGTCAACGGTTGATCCTAGTGGCGGGAATTGACTTGAGGGCAAAAACTGAGGGCAAAAACTGAGGGCGACGGAACCGTCACCTTTATAATATAGACAAAAAATTATGTAAACTTATTACAATTTTATTAGTATGTTTATAACATAACTAGGATAATACCCGTGGCTGAAGCCACGGTCCGTGATTTAAGTATGTTAAATTCAGGTTATATAAATTATTTTGTTTGTTATGAAACAATGAAAATAGATACTTATTCATGTAATGTTTAAAATAATTTATGAATGTATATGACATTTGCAACAATACTTCAGGATACACAAAATTTATTGTGGTATTTGCATTGTCTTCAGATAATAGAACACTGATTCGGTCAGAGGATGTAACTCTAGATAATGCCACTTACGTCTGTCCGTAGCTAAATATTGGAGTGTTGAAGTCAACCCTCACTGACCTTACAGGTTGTCTCTGTGCTTTGTTGATCTTCATTGGGTATGCCAGACGAATGGGAAATTATCGTCTCATCATGTGGAAAGTGAAATCAGTCGTTGAAGGCGTAAGTGAAATTCTGGGTATGGATTCCAAATTTCTAGCCTTTTCACATGTGAGAATTCTTGTTTCGATGACGTGACTACCACATCTTTCAATTCTCAATCTTGTACCATTTCATTGTCCACTTCGATGGGCTATATTTCAAAGTAGCATTACCGAGCTTCCCACCTTCAGTGCCAATCGAAACGGGAGTAGCCCTGAGAGATTCAATGAGTTAAGATATTCACTCGAATAGTGATTGGTTAAGCTAGAATCCTGATACTCATCTTCTGATATCTTATCCGCCGCCGGGTAAGTATATATTTCTTCAGGGGCAACATCTAATGCAACTGCATTTATGCAACTAACATCATCATTCTTATCTGCAAGGATCGTTCTTTCTATTAGGTAAGATGGTATTGATGTGCTAGGGTTGTCAAGATTAAGCCAATCAATGTCTGTCTAAGGTTGATTATCCATTGCATCTCGTTCAAGCTGTCGACGCTTTATGGCATTGGAGGGTAGTCGGCCAGATGCTTTTCCGATTCTTGAAGCAGTTCATCTATAAGAAAGAGACTGTAAT
>JAOYMZ010003345.1:0-24045 GCA_025802335.1 Pinguicula primuliflora | reverse complement strand
TCTCCACGGAAACAATCTCTTCATCCTGTCGAGGGGTGGGGGTATGATTGCGTACATCTTACCCTCCCCAGACCCTGACTAGGACGGGATTTACTGGGTATGTTTGGTTTGGTTTGGTTTAAGATCCTTGTCATGCACTCTACCTCTTCATCGTGCTGATTCGAGCCTATCATCTAAAACTTACCAAAATTAATCTTCAAATCAGACATCGACTCAAAGAGTCTCAAAACAGCTTTCAACCCTTTAACATTCGACTTTTTTCCCTATAGAATTGTAGCAAACTAGTGGCGAATAATCAATAGTGTGATATTGTTAATTATCTTTTTCTTTAGTTAAGTAAAAATTTTATACACATATAAGTGTATTTACAAACCTACACTCGTGGCGGCCTATAGGCCCGCGGGGGCAGGTGCCCCTCTTAAAATTCAAAAAAATATTTTATAATATATTATATGATTTCAGACCATTAATTGGATTTTTTAATAAATACATTGGTATTATTATTCCAATAATACTATACACATATTAAATTTAGTAAATTCATTTTATATAAAATTTTGACCATTTTCTATTTCCAAGAATTTAGTAACTGATTTTATATTTAATTTAATAATTATTTATATATTAAAAAAATTATACACAAAATTGTGACATTGTGCCCCACTTAAAAAATCATGAACTGCATACACCTCCGACGGTAAAATCATTTACATTCCATCTAAGCAAGGACCCAATTTTATATTCATTCACCTATTCCATAGCAAAAGGTTCCTACCTTTGCTATTGCTTTGACCCATTACCAGGTTAGCACCTGTATCTTGTGTATAGCCATATCATGTGTTGTCTCTACACTGATGATCACAATCATGTCCGACATACTAGTTTGCCACAACTTTTCCGTACCTTCACAACTATTTGACTTCACAAATTGTTCTCCCTCACTCCACTACTTTTCCTCTTCCTCGACCTCCTAACTCCATCAGATTCGGCCACCCATGATTTTGTCCGATTTTCTTATGATTTTTTCGTCCAGTAAAAACTTTGACCCTTCTCACCCTCATATATCCATTCCTCATCTAGACTACAAATCCTATCCTAACGGCTGGGGATGTTGGTTGACGTTCCTATATGGTATTAGAAACAGGAAGATGTGGCCGGAAATGTAAATATATTTTTTCCCAAAAAAAATTCATTTCATTGATGGTTGAAAATTTTATGATATAACTTTTGTGTCGTCTCTAATTTCTAGTCCATATCTTTCTAATATTTCTGTCTGATCCTGGAACCTGTATTTATGAAGATAGTATCTCTGCTTGCTCATGGAGTAGGGAGAGATAAATCTGTGATCGTGGCACTGTTTCTGGAGTAGGGAGAGACAATTCAGTGGTTGAGGACCCTGATGAGGCAACCTAATTGATATTGAAAACTTAGAAAAAAAAATAAATGAACTACCCTTCAATAATCCTAGTACCTAAAAGTTTGGAGTAACAATGGGTAACTCCTACCCGTCTGAACCCTGCTAAGTGAAGAGGTAAATCGTCATTCCTCCTCAAAATCTTTTTCGGAAAACCACCAGGGTAAAAGGGAAGTCCAGAAGAGAAAAAAGAGTATGACACCCAACTTGCCTCTTTTTACAATGAAATTAGTGTGTGGCTCCCCTTTGTGTGCTATCTAGAGGCCTGGTCTTAGCCCTAATAAGTTGGAGAGTTATTGAAGATCTTTGGTAGCTCTCTCCTTGATAGATGCTGGAATTGACGAACTTGAGAATGTGAAGTCCCCATACCTTGCACCCCATTTGGATAGCACAACGTCTAGGTTGATCTCCTCAACTTGATCAATAACCCGCCACTTAGTGGAGTGAGGCTTTAATATGAATCCAGTGATGTTGGTAGTGCTTGTCTCCATTGTTACTTGTTAATCAAAGAAGGAATTGTAAGTAATAAGAGATTTATGGTATACCTCAGCCTCCGCTTCTAGCATATCTAATGAGCTCAGTCGCCAAGTTGAAGCCATTAGAATGTGCCCCGCTACGTCTCTAATTACTCCTCCACCTCCTCGTATATGAGAATGAGCCATGCAGATTGTTCCTAAATTCAGCTTGAGAAAACATGCATCAGGAGGTCGCCACTTTCTTCTTGTTGGGCATGTTTGTGTCGGATTCCCAAATTCAGCTTGAGAAATGTAAATATATTTTTATTATATTTCTTGAAGGTATGATGTAATCCTAAATGCCAATGTGAATGGTCCTCGACATATGATGCATTTTGCCAAGACATGCACGAAGCTGAAACTTTTGGTCCACATCTCAACCGGTATGTGCATGTACACTACACTATGTGTACAAGTATAAGTAGCATGTTGATGTATATATGCGTACGCAAACAAGTACCATGTCGATGTATATATGCTTAGCTCTTTCATTACACGATTAAAATGCATGGGACATCATTGTACTATTGTTCTTGTAGCTTTTGTTTGTGGATTAAAAGAAGGGACAATCATGGAGGAGCCAGTAACAATGGAGGAAAGATTCTCAAAAAACTTACCCGATTTTGATGTGTCGGAGGAAATGGATTTGGCATTCAGATCATTCACAGATGCATCCAACTGTGATATCACCACACACATGAAAAGAATAGGGATGAAGAGGTGTTCAGTTAATCATATCAAAAGTTTGAATCAATCAGACTTAAATATTATGCATTATTTCTTTTTATCTGACAGGGGAAGCCTGTATGGATATCCGACAACATATCAGTTGACAAAAGCAATGGCCGAAATGTTCATCAATGAAATGAGAGGAGATATACCTGTTCTTATCATGAGGCCAAGCGTGATCATGAGTTGTTATAAAGACCCTATACCCGGATGGATCGAAGGGAACAGGTGAAGGTTACTCTCATTAAAATTTTGAGTTTAAGATGATTGATTGTAGTACCACATTATTTTCAAATTAATGCATATCATTACACCAAACTGATAGGATGTTTGATCCATTTATTACCTTGTTCGGAAAGGGGCTACTTCCGGCATTTCTAGGAAATCCTGATACAATCCTCGATGCGGTGAGCAGATAATGATACACATGAATGATAATCCCTTGCACTAATTTTTGTCTTCAACCGCGACCTTTTTGTTTGTTTGTTTATTTGTTTTATTAGATCCCTTTGGATATGGTCTCCAATGCAACAATTTCAGCTATAGCAAAGCATGGCAACATGCATGTACCAGAGTTGAATATCTACCAGATAGCATCAGGCACTGTCAACCCTTTAACACTTTTTGATAGTTTTGAATATCTCTACAAGTATTTCAGTATGGAACAACTCTTCAATGAAGCAATGGATAAACCGAAAAGAGTCGTGTTCTGTGACAATTTTCGTGACTTCTCCAAATACACAAAGGAAGAAATGTCTAGATCAAGATGTTTTAATGACTATACCGGCTTGGATGATAAGAGAATTGAGAAACTAAGGAGACAATGCAAGGCACAAGCCATTTATAATGAGCAGTTAGGCAAACTATATGAGTTTGCGACTTTCATGAAATCAAGGTATGTTTGTATATGTTTAATCTGTTTTTTATTACTTTTTAGTATTAACTTTTTTGAGAGGGTACTACAGGTTCCATTCTGGTAACACTGAACAGTTATTGTCTGAGATGTCATCAGTGGAGAAAGATAAGTTCGACTTTGATGTAAAAAAAATAAATTGGGAGAAGTACTTTCTACAAGTTCATGTTCCCGGTTTGAGAAAATATGTGTTGGAGGACAAAACGACATCTGCTTTAGCAAGTGCACCATAATTTACAGCTTGATTTTGCTTGTGGAGAAACTTGAAGAGGGGAACACTGGTGGAATAAGCTTTCTTCTTTATTGTGTTCAAATTTATCCTAATGTTCGATCAATCCTTGTAAGTTGTATCGATTGTATGCTTGATTTGGATTTTTGCTTGTAACAATGATGATGTGGCTGCGGGAAGTGGTGAAACTAGTTATAATAATTGCAAGTGAATGTTACAATTGTTATAGATATATGTTATAAATATAGTGATTGGAACAGTTTTATAAGGATAAAATTTTTGTAAATGCCGGCCCTTACCTCTATATAACGTAAGGAGAGGATGACGAAGAGGTGCAGGTGGCGGTGCAAGTGAGGATGAGGAAGAGGTGAAGGCGGCGAGTGTTATCTCCTCCGACGGTGATGAGGGTTCCTATAATTCTCATTTCTACTCGACGGTAAATGGTGATTGCTCTTATGATGATTACACCGAGATTCTGGAGGATGAAGGTTTGGAATGTATGAGGATTTCTTCATCTGCATCAAACAAGAGGAAGATCAAGATCATGATGAAGGTGCTTGGAATCTTGCAATGATGGGTGGGACTTGCCTTGGTTTGGTGGCCCGAAAAATTGGTGATGAAATTGTACCACTTGTGATGCCTTTTATTGAGGACAATATTACAAAGGCTAATTGGAGGCATAGAAAAGCTGCCACATATGTTTTTGGTTCCATATTGGAAAGTCCATCACCAAATAAATTGACATCTATTGTCAATGTTGCTTTGAATTTCATGCTCACTGCATTGACTAAAGATCCCAGCAGCCATGTGAAGGACACAATTGCTTGGACATTGGGAAGAATTTTCGAGTTTCTTCTTGGTTCAACAGTGGAGACTCCAATTATTACAGCAACAAACTGTCCACATATTATCACTGTTCTACTCCAGAGCATGAATAATGCTCCAAATGTTGAAAGCATGCCGTGCACTCTATTTTCTAGCTCAAGTCAACGAAGATGTGTGCCGATTTAGAATTCTTGAGATCCTACGGGCGCGCTATTCTTTTATTAGGATTGGTTTATGGTTAAAGATTATTCTAGAGACAATTCTCCCATTCTGCTAAGCTTATGGGTTCAAATCTTAAAATAAAGCAAAATAGCAAATTTCGAAGCAAAGCTTTGAGCATAACTCAACAACAAAGCTACAAAAGCAAAGCTCGAAGCAAATGTTTGAGCAGAACTCAACAAATATGCTTAAAACAATGTTAAATAGCAAATCTCGAAGCAAAACTTTGAGCATAACTCAACAACATAACTCAGAAGCAAAGCTTAGAAGCATAGCTCAGTTGCAAAGCTCAGGAGTAAAGCTCAGAAAGTAAAGCTCAAAAACCTAAGCTCAAAAGAAAACTCCAAAATTAAAACTCTGAGGTAAAGCTTAGAAGTAAAGCTTAAAAGCAAAGCTCAGAAGCAGAGTAAAGCCCAGAACAAAGATCAATAACAAAGCTCATAAGCAAAGTTCAGTAGCAAAACTTAAAGTAAAGCTAACGCTCCAAAGCAAAGCTAAAGCTTCAAAATAAAACTAAAAGTAAAGCTTTAAAGCAAAGCTGAAATGGTATGATTGTCATTTTGATGAGTTTTTTCTACTATTAGGGGGAGAAAATATGTGCCTGAAGCACAAAGGGATATAGTATGGTATAATCAAGAATTATCTCATCTTGATCAACGATCCAATGAATGTGAACTAGAAGTTCAAAGGATAATTCATTTGCAGAACATTGCAAATCAATTATCGGATACATTTGCTGACAGCCAATTGGTTGTAAAATTCCACACACCAGTTGTCAATGCACCTATAAGAATTGATGTCCCAGAAGGACAAAATACCAACAAAACGCCAAATGAATTCACACAGCGCCTGAAGCATGGTAGACCTATTGGAGCAAAGGATAAAATTCTCCGGAAGAAAAGAGCACCAATAGAAAATGTAAATCATAATGATCGTCAGACTCAGACAAATATAATATTTAATGACTCATCTAAAACTCCACTCATACAAAGGAAGCTCCAGATGAGGAACCTAATGAAAATGATAAGGTACCTGATAACAATGAGATCTCAATTCACTATGTATTATCAGGAGAGGTCTTAGATTGAAAGAAAACTATTGTCGACAATATTTTTACGCATAATATTGCTTTTAATCTCATCAAATGTGTAGATAAAATAGAACCACACTCCGTCGAAGAATGTCGACTTCAAAATTATTGGCCAAAGTGGAAAAAAACAATAGAATCAGGGTTGAGCTCACTCGAAAAAACGCAAGGTCTTCGAGCCTATTATTCAAACACCTAATGATGTTAGGTCGGTTGGATACAAGTGGGTATTTGTTCGAAAAAAGAAAAAACGAAATGAAATTGAGCATAACAAAGCCCGCCTTATTGCACAAGGTTTCTCCAAAACCCGAAAATAATTATGAGGAAATATATTTTCCAGTCATTGATGCGATTACAATCTGATTTTGATCAATTCAACATCATTTATAAGAAATTGGAGATACGATAAATGGATGTTATACAGCATAGCTGTATAGACCACTCGATAAAGAAATTTATACGAAAATCCCAGAAGGATTTAAAAGGACTGCAGCATCTTATGGCAAATAGATCAATATCTATTCCATTAAACTCCAAGAATAAATATGTGGATCAAAATTTGGTCGGATGTGGTAATTTGCTCATGTATATTCATCGAGAAAAGCATATATAGTTTTTCAATAGTTGCAAATAATTTAAATCTTATTGATACTCTAGAAGAGCTCAACGAAACTGCAACATATTTAAAAGATGAATTCTAGATGAAAGATCTTAGTAAAATGCGATTTTATCTTGGACTACAAATTGAACATGTCTCAAAAGGAATATTTGTGCATAAAAAACATAGACAATGAAAGTCCTGAAGAACTTTCACATATACATGCATTTCACTTATCTACACTCATGGTGATAAGATCAATAGATCCCAAGAAATATTTATTTTATTCCGTTCAAGACGATGAAGATATACTTGGACCAGAAATACTATATCTCTGTGCCATAAGTGCACCAATATCTATCTTCTTGAAAGATATAGTGCTACTCCAACTCGAAGAAATTGATGCAGGTTATCCTTTTTCCCACATTAGGGACGAGCGCAGTGGATGATGCATAGAAGTGATAGAACATGATATATTGTTGCAATCTTCCTACACGCTTGAAATCAGATAACATCAAGTGATCGTTGAGCAGATTTATTTACAAAGTCGTTATCTAAAATATTTTTCAATAATTTGTATATAGTCGTTGTATGTGATGTCTCAAAGATATCCGAAACATGCTTTTGAGAGGAAGAAACAATGCGGAGTTGTACTCTTTTTCCTTCGCTTAGGATTTTTTCCCACAGGGTTTTTCCTAAGTAAGGTTTTAACGAGACAACTTTGGCATAATCTTGAATCCTGAAGAATTCAATGAGAGGACCGTGAAAGATCTCTACTTGATAAAATTACAAAAGTATGTATCCTTGAAAACTGGTTCAATCAAAGGGGAGTGTTATAGATATATGTTATAGATTTTGAGATTGGAACAGTTTTGTAATTATAAGATTTCTGTAACCGCTAGTCTCTACCTCTATATAAAGAGAATTATAGAGAATAACAAAAACACAGTTTCACGCTCTTCGAATCTTCTCCTTTTCTTCGTTATAGAATTCTTGAGATTACAACAGAAAAAATTGATATGCTGAGACCCAAAAGCTAAAAGACACAAAAGGCTAACCAAATGATGGGCCTAGAGCTTCTATGGCTAATTGAGATAAAAGTCATACAATATAAATAAATGCTTCAAAGTGGATTTGGACTTGAACAATGTCCAATACAAATTAAAAATTGGATGATCAAGTCAACTAGGTATAAGAAAATATGGTACTAAACTCTTTTTTTTTGGATAAGCAAAAATTTTATTGAACAAAACAAACAAAAAGACGTCCGAATATACAATCCAGCATATACAATCCAGCATATACTTCTACATTTATATATACAGTTTCAAAGAGATCCTTCATGAAGTGTGCAGAGATGTTGTATCCATTCTTCACACCTATCCTTAGCATCCGAACCAAGTAAAAACTTGATATACCAGAGCATACTCTAACTAGTAACACAGCAGTACACCAGCGCATCAACAGTCAAGAATAACAGCACCACCTGCATATCAACACTCAGGAATAACAACATACCCAGCAAAACTTATCATATAATAGAACCGTATTTAGCTCTCCTATCGGAGCCCAAACCATATTCCTATGTACCTTCCTTTTCACCAGTCATAAGCATTCAGTCGTTTGCAGTTCATAAACACCCAAAGATACATCGCACCGGTTCATTCATCCATTCTCCTATCCCATAACCAAAAGAACCAGATTTTGCACCAGCTTTCACCCAATTTCAGGAGTAGCTCTGTATTCTTTGAAGCACCATGATCTCAGTTACCTGCATACTGTCAAAGTGTTTTTTGTTTCACACATTCCATACTACCCAGCACGTAACCATCCAAAACATGATCCACACCTTCGCTGATATACCTCCAGGTTTAGCATCCAGAAAGTTATGCAGACTACAGGGGTTAATGATATCAATCTTCATCCATTCACACAATTATCTCCACAATTCCACAACAAACGAACAACTTTGAAATATGTGTGTCTCAACTTCCTCATCCAGAGTGCATAGTATACAGTCAGCACGTACCAAATCATGCAATATTCCTCTTCTTTTCAGATTCAACAATGTAGGTAGGCATTGAAGAAGTAATCTCCAGCAGAAAATTGAAACCTTTCGTGCGGCATACCAACTCCATAGTTTTTGCACTAGCTCCTGCAGGTCAGGTTCCACCTCCAGTAATGTTTCTTCGCTCAATCTTTGTGCTGCCACTCTGGTTTCATAGTTGCCTGAGTAGCTTTCTTGGCATCTCCAAGTATGAGCATTATCCACCTGCAAGAATACATGTGAGATATGATTTTTAAGTCCTTCAAGCAGTTCTTTTTCTCAATCAAACTATTCTTTCCTCCATTGCCATCTCCACTCCCAACTCCCTCATTCCACTGCCCGTGTTGTTCTATTGATCCCCCTGCAATAAATCTATCATTCACAGCCTCTCAAAACTAGTCCTAAGGGCATTACCTCCAACCCATGGGTCATCCCAGAATTTTATCAGTTTCCCATCTCCCACTTTGGTTTACATCATCCCAGCAAACCAGTGTTCGTTCGCTAATCTTCTTATATTTCCTCACCATGTGCTCTCCCCCCTTCTCCTCCCTCCACTTCCATCCCTCCTTTCATTCATCCCTCGTTCACTCCATACTTAGACCACACTATTTTCTTCCCTAGTCCATCTCCATTCTTTAATAATCTCCCAGGCCATTTTCCGAACAATGCCTTATTAATATGTTCTAGTTTCCTTAACCCTAACCCTCCTCTATCAACTGTTTGACACACTCTATTTCAATCTACCCATGCCACTCTTTTTTTAATATTCTCTCCCACCCCAAAAATAGGTATGTCTAATGGATTCAAGGCGGTTTAGGACTTGTTTGGGAGCAAGAAAAATCGAGAAATAGTATGTGGGCAAGGCTGATAGCACTGAATTAATCAACACTATACGACCAGCAACCGAAAGGTTATTATTTCTCCACCCTCCAAGAACTTTTTCAAATCTATCAACCACTGGTTTCCATGTTGATACCCTGCTCCCATTCCACCTACCGGTAGTCCAAGATAAACAAAAGGTACTGCTCCCACTCTGCAATTCAGATATGATGCCATTTCCCCCAGCATACCTTCATCCACATTGACTCCAATCAAATTACTCTTCCTAAAATTAATTCGCAGTCCAGAGAGGAGTTCAAAGCACCCGAGGACCACTTAAAATCCCCTTACATTCTCCCACGAGCATTTTCCAAGCCAAATTGTTTCATCTGCAAATTGCAGATGTGACACTTGCACCTTGTCCCTCCCTATCTCCACTGGTTCTATCAGCCCCTCCTCCACTGCCTTTTTCAATAGATAGTTCAATCATTCTGCTACAATCAGGAATAAGAATGGAGCAATTGGGTCCCCCTACCTAAGGCCCCTCTGTTGCTTGAATTCTTTAGACGGACTCCCATTTATCAGCACAGATTTAGAAGCAGATTTCATGCACTCCGCTATCCATTTTCTCCACTGTCTGGGGAAGCCTAGATTGTCCATCATATTATCTAAAAATCCCCAACTTACTGTGTTGTATGCCTTTTCAAAATCCAGTTTCAGCACTAAAGTAGCCTCCTTTGTTCCCATCACTTCCTTTACCACTTCCTTTCCACATAACACCTCATCCAATATCTGCCGTCCCCCAATGAACGCAAACTGATTTTCCGCTATGATTTCATCCAACACATCTCTAATTCTCCTTGCCAGCACTTTCGATAGAATTTTATATGTACTCCCAACCAGTGTGATAGGCCGAAAGTCGCTTACATTTTGCAGTGAGCCATTCTTAGCAATCAGCGTAATATGTGCTGCATTCCCTCCCTTTACAATTTTTTCGTTCCTGTGGAATTCTGGCATCATCCCCAGAATATCCCCCTTCAACATGGGTAGAAATCTCTTAATGAATTTGAAATTTAGCCCATCTGGACCTGGACTATTTGTACTCCCATATGCTTGTTTTGCTTCTAGGATTTCTGCCTCTGAGAACATCTTTATCAGTTCAGTTGCATTCTCTCCACTCAATCTCCATATATTCGGACATATCAGCCTCGGTCTATTCAGCATAGGTTCCTTATATATTTCCTCAAAACTCCTTCGAAACACCTCTTTTATCTGGTCAGGCTCCTCCACCCATACTAGATCATGCCACACACCTTGTATCGAGTCTCTTATTCGATTCATTTTCACACATTGATGGAAATATCTCGAGTTGGCATCTCCCTGTTTAAGCCACCTCATTCTGTATTTCTGGTACCAGTTACTTTCCATTTCCCTCTTGCTGTTGTTTATTTCATTCCACAGTCTCTCAGGTTCCTCCCTTTCAGAGTCCAGCAATGTACCATTTTCTGCCTTCTGTTCCAGCACCCCTAATTCCTTTCTTAACCTTTCAACCACAGCTTCTGGATGTATATTATTCTCTGTATTTCACCTTCTGACTTCTTCTCTTAACATCTTTAACTTTTCTTTTATAAAATAACCTTTATACCCCTCATGACCGACTGTGTTGACACATTCTCCACCATTTCCACATACTCCTTATCCTCCAACCAGCTGTCTAGTAATCTCAGTGGTTTGGCACCCCAGTTCACATATCTTTCTGTCAACAGAACTGGGCAATGATCAGAATCTTGCCTCATTAGTCCTTCCTGTAACCATTGTTCTTGTCCCCCCAGCCAAGTCTCATTTGGTAGGAATCTATCCAACCGGCTCATGGATCCAAGTGCTGGTCTATACCAAGTATATTTTCTCTTTTTCATCGATAAATCCACCAATTTATTCTTTTTCACAAAGTCATTGAATGCTCTAATTTTCTCCCCACATGTTTTGACATACCTTTCCTTTCGTCAGATTTTAGTACCGCGTTCAAGTCTCCGAATATGCACAACTTTTCCAACTCTTACCCCGCATCCTAGCTGATATTAAATTCCACTGCTCTTTTTTCCCAACAAGTTCACCATCCCTATACACATTTACCAGGTTAACAATCATATTTGAATCCTTCCATAGGCCTTACATTCCCAATACTCCTTCCTCATTCCAAAACTGTACCAACTCAAATTTATCTTTACTCCATATACACAGCAAGCCACTTGATGCTCCTTGTGATCCTTTACATAACCATCCAAAATTATCAGAATACCATATTGACTGGCAGAAATGTCTAGTCACTATTCCTTCTTAGTTTCCTGAATTACCAAGAATTCAATACGCTTATTCTTCAATAATTTCCTCATTTCTCTCCTTTTCTGTCTAGCCCCCAGCCCTCTAGCATTAAATGTCCTGTAGTGCATTCACCATCAGCTCACTGTCATTACCAAACTCCAGTCCCAGTTTCTGTCCCACACTGAGCACTTCTTCAGCACCAGCTCGTAGTAATCTACTATTTGTGTTCTCTATATGACTGCCATGCAAGGAGGTGTTATTTTGCGATATATTCTCACTTGCATGCTCCCTTTCACTCATCAGTCTTTTCCTCTTCATCTCCTCCTTCCAACCTTGTCTAATCTTATCATTTTTCTCCATCTGTTTTGTTTTCTTCCTTTATTTCTTTTTCTCCTTCCTTTTTTACTGTCCTACTCTTCCTCCCATTTCCTTCCTCCACATGGACCTTGCAATTTTTTCCTTCCTCCACATGTACCTCGCAATTTTCCATACCATCAGTATGTTCTGCACTTTCCATAGGTTCTCCTATCTTCACCTTTCCATTCCTTTTCCTCCTATCCACATAGTCCTGCTGCTCGCTTCTCATCTCTGTTAGAACAATCCCTTCTATGTCTATTTTCATATGTTGAAGCCATCTTTTATCCTCCCATTCCATTCCATGCTCCTGCTGCATCACTGTCTCTAGTATCACCGATTGTTCCCCATTCTGATCAACACTATCTGCATCCCAGTCATCCTCATCTATCGGTAATCTTTGCCACAGTTTACCATTCCCCTCACAATACGTTTCTTTGTCTTGTATTCCTTCCCCTCTCCAGTCATCCTCCTCTTCTTCATCACACCTACCAATCTGCTCAGCATTGTTGTCAAATTCCCCCTCCTCATCTGATAGGTTTCCCAACCTATCACCCTTGTCCACTGACCCTTCAGAACTGGTTTCATAAATCAACTCATTCCTCCAGTCTTCCCCCATATACCATGTCTTCGACATCTCCACAACTCAAATACTATATTCTTTCCCATCCAGGAAAATATCCATTTTCTCATGTATCTGCAGGCCCATCCATTTACTAACTAGAATTTGCGCTGCCTCTAGATACTCACATTTCTCCGTGACCCTATCAGATTTGATGTATTTTCCCACCTTATTCCCAATTTTCCCCAATACCTCTTCAGTCTAAGCATTCCATGGGAGTCCAAAGATCTTTAACCACTTTAGGTGTTCCTGCTTACCAATATGTTCCATCCAGGTAGACCATTTCTCTACCCATTTGTCAGCCCACACTTTATCAGCAGTCAGCAACATTTTCAGCTCTTCTCTATCAATATCCTTTACCATTGCCAAACTTGCACCCATCCTGCAAACCTTGATTTGCTTATATCCCCCCGAAGTTCCATCCCAAAATCATCAACACCTTCCTTATCTTTCAAAGACACCACTCTGGTGTGTTTTAGCCATTCCGCATCTTTTCCCGTTGTTTTCAGTACTAGCCCCTTCTCCCTATCTTTCCGTGTACCAGTATTCCCCCTTGTCTGGTCCATGACACAACTCCCTCTTTTGTACCATTTATACGTGCCCCCTCCTTGCCGATTACTGCCTTATATGATAGATTCTCCTTCCTCGTTGCCTCCCTCCACACCTACGTTTCCTTATCCGCCACTTTCTTCAGTTCATATTTCCCATGCTTAACAAATCAAGCCACAACTTTCCCCTGCTTAACAAATCGAGCCACATCTTTCCCCTGCTTAGCAAATCGAGCCACATTTACCTGGAGTCTATACATCCCAATCCAGAGACTATTCAGAGTAGCTTCCAGTTGCTTAACATCCAGGACATCCTTAAATCTAACAAATCCAAACTTCGTTCCCCATTTCGAAAATTTATTGGGGACTGAGATTCCACATACCTTTCCATACATCCCAAATCTCTTTATCATTGAATCCCTACTCCAATTTGTCGGATAGTTCTGAAAATAGTACGAGATGATCCCTACTGTCTTTGTCACCCCAGTTAGCTCTACTCTCGAACCCAATCTTTCTCGTATCGTAACCATTGCTCTCAGCGCTTGCCCACACACTATGTCTGCCGTTCCTAAGATCTGAAGTTTGATCTTCGGGAAAGCTACGGTTTTCGGCCAAATCCTCATTCAACGATTTAGTCAGTGGGTGGTCCTTACTTCTAAACTATCTCGCACCGCTAAACCTACGCTCATGGCTGGCTACAAATCCTACATAGGGTGGTTTTGCCTATGTTTTGGCCGGGTTCGGCCTTGAATATGAGGTTATCGGTCGGAATCGCTACGGTCTAGGGTTTCTAAGACACGGCTCTCTCTCTTTTATACATACAAACAGGTTTGGTACTAAACTGTGTTGGTTTATTTCTAAGTTCTTTATGGCTTTGCTAAAAAACTAAGTCCTTTATGGAATAATCAACATTCATTATACATTGGGTCATGCATAGTATAAATGGGTCTCAGTATGATAATTGTTTTCAAGAATGTTATGCTTACAAAATAGAATCCTACTAAATTCTATACGCTTACAATGAATATTGCTAGATGTCTAGAAGGAGCACCTTTTGGACATCCAGAAATTTAATGGATTGGTGTTTTTATCGTGTGTTTATCCTTTTCCCCCCAATTTTTTTTTCTTTTATCGTGTGTTTATCAATAAAATAGCTATAAGGCACCACTATATCATACCGCAAATACACCGCTTGCACGTGAACACACACACCAATGTTGGTGTTTGTGTGCTCCCAAAGATAAGTGGAGCTTTTGCGGTGTCAAATAGCGGTACCGTATAGCACCTTTCGTTTATCAATCCTTCACAAATTATTAATTAATTATTAACAATATTGATTAATATTTTATATTTTTAATAGAGTTTATCATTATGGATTTTAGTTTTTCGGCGGCGAAACCGCCGTAATATTGATTGTCATATTTAAATAAAGTTTAGCATTTAGTGTTTATAGAGTTTAGGTTTATTATTTAGGATTTTTGTTTTTCGGCGCCGAAACCGTCTTAATATTGATTATCATCTTTAAATAAAGTTTAGTATTTTTTTTATATAAATTTAGGATTTATCATTTAGGGTTTTAGTTTTTCGGCTGCGAAGTCGCCGTAATATTGATGTTTATCTTTAAATAAAATTTAGCATTTCGGGTTATAGAGTTTGGGTTTTTAATTTTTTGGCTGCAAAACTACAGTAATATTGATTGTTATTTTTAAATAAAGTTTAACGTTTAATCTTTATAGAGTTTGAGATTTTAATATTTTTACATCGAAGCTACAATAATATTTTTAAATTGTTTATTCGCAAAAAGTATGTTAAATATTTTTAAATTTTAAAATGAACTTAGTAGGTAGTTAGCTTGAGTGGTTGGTGAGGTGTCATTTTGTGCTCGATTCTTGCACATTACAACTCGCTATTTTGTGTTCGACGCTATTTTGCACCAAAACTAGAGACTGCCACAATGGAAGAAAATCTCGATTTTTTTTATAGGTAATGTGTATTTGAACAGAGTGCGCAATAATTACTAGGTCAACCTATCTTTGACATAGAAAATTTTTGTTGCCTTCCTTCTCCTCCTTCTTGTGGACGTCCGCACCACCCTACCCTCCACACAATTACACAATATGAATTCTCCAATATGATTATCTGCGCTGAGCAATCCTTTGCCAAAAGCGGATACTATCTTTGCCAAAAGTATACAATCTTCAAATTTTGTGAAAAAAACGACAGCCGTATTATAAGTACAAAATTTTTTGTAAGATTTCATTCTGTGAGCATAGCATTTCAACAATTTTTAAAACTAATTATCCAATATGGATTGAAAATTCCGCCCACCAGTCATTTAAAAAAATACTAGACTAGGGCTGTGTTTAGCGCGGCCTTATAAGTCACCTTATCAGTCAATTCTGTCTTATAAGTCAATTTGACAAAATAAGTCTGTTACGTGAACGTCCACCTTATAAGTCATAAGGTGACTAATTTGAAAAGTCCATTTTTCAGTCTGATTACAAAATAAGGTGACTTATAAGTCTTACATTCCAATTTTACTCTTGGCTTTATATACCTCCACATCTCTACTATGAGTATATTATTTTCATTGTTCAAAACTTTATTGCTAATATTTAAAATAATAATTATTTATTTAAACAATAAATTAAAATTATTGAAGTTAAAAATATTTTTTATTTAATAATAATTTTGATATATAATATTATTAAAAATTGCAATAATAATATAAAATAATGTCCTTTTATGTCATTTTACGAAAATCAGTCACCTCATCAGGTTAATTTGTAAAATAAGTCTAATCAAATCAGTCACCTTATCAGTCCATCTTATCAGTCACCTCATCAGTCACCAGTCGCCTTATCAGTCACCAGTCGTCTTATCAGTCACAAGTCGCCTTATCAGTCATCAGTCAACTTATCAGTTAAATTTACTAAACACAGCCTAACTGTGTGAAAATCGCACACAGTTGGGAGAGAGAGTGAGAAAGTTTGACACTGGCCTCTGGAATCACATGTGAATAACCAACAACTCTTTTCCGTGCCAACACCAATAAAACCAGATAAATACTGCTGCCATTCATTCCATTCTAAATCGAAGAATATCCACACAAAAGACTCCATATTTGAAATAGTAAAGTAGGTTGAATATCCAAACAAAATTAAGCAGGATACATGATATATAAGGGTTTTGTTTAGTAGTAAGGATAAGTTGTATATAGATTGATAAGATTTAGTGGGAAGAGATAATTTATGATGCGTTTAGTATAAAGGATTACATAGGATTTATAGGGTTTAGGATATAGTGAGATTTTAAAATCCATTATTTAACAGGAATGATAATTTCACGTGAGGATTTTGAAATTATTGTGAATTTACAAAATTATCCTTTATTTTTAATGATAACAATTAATTTTTTATAATTAATATTGCTTCCTAACCATCTTCTCGTCTCTATAAATAGATGCATATTTGCCTAGAGCAAAGAGTACACTGAATTTTCTCGATCATCCTTCAGTTGTTCAAAGCCATCATGTTGCTAAACCAATGCAAGAGCACTATGCCAATTATACCTCAAAGTTCAAGCTACAAGCTCAGCAGGCATTCTTGCCAGGAACAATATCAAACTGATAAAAATAACTACAGATTTCATAGTCATAAGATCAAAGCAACGTTTCCCCTGAGACATGGAGCCATATCGAAAGGTGAATCGATAGATGATGGCATCGGGATAACAAAATATTTTCGAGGAAGAAACATTTTTATTACTGGTGCAACTGGGATGTTTGGAAAAGGTATGTTGTTACCATCTATCATATTTTGGTCATATTGTTATCATCATTATTATAATTGATGTTTATTTTTTTCAGTTCTGGTGGAGAAACTTCTCAGGTCTACGGACGTGGGGAAGATTTATATGCTCGTAAGAGCAGAAGACGAAGTAGCAGCATTGGACAGATTGAAAAACCAAGTATGTGAATTTTGAGATTTGCTACACAACAAGACAAATTGTAGCAAGAAGCACAAGAACACCACATAGCATCATATCATTAGTTCAAATGGTGACCCACACTTAATGCTCATGCAATTAAATTTTGACACATTGGATTTTTGTGTGTCTTGCACTAAATTTGTCTTGTGGTATAGAATTTTCCGTGAATTTCACATGATCAAGGTTATTTTGGGGGCGAAATTATGTAATCTTAATGTTTGATTAGGTCATAAACTTAGAGCTATTCAAGTCCCTTCGACAAAAACATGGAAAATGTTATGAATCTTTTATAAGGGAGAAACTTATTCCAGTTGCTGGAAATATCATGAAGCCAAACATGGGAATAGACTCGAAATTGGCTTGTGAAATCAGGGAAGAAGTTGATGTGATTATAGAATCTGCAGCCATTACTATATTTGATGAGAGGCAAGTTTAACCTAGTTTGCTACATTGTGATACTGTTGATTATCTTTTTCTTTGGTTAAACAAAGCTTTTATAGACATATAAATGTATTTACAAACCTCACTCATGGTTGCCTATAGGCCGGTCGGGGCACCTGTCCTTCCCCCACCCCCACCCCCCCTTTTTTTTTTCATGTGCCCCCTTAAATCCAAAAATATATATTCTATAATATATAATTTCAAACAATTAATTGGATTTTTTAATAAATACATTCGTATTATTATTCCAATAATACTATACATATATTAAATTTAGTAAATTCTTTTTACATAAAATTTTGAGCATTTTCTGTTTTCAAGAATTTAGTAACTGATTTTATATTTTAATTTGGACGAAAAAATTGGAAAAAAATAGTGATCAATATTAGAAAATAGACTCGCCTCTCTCTAGGCTTGGACCTCGTGTGCGCAGGTGCTCGTGTGTGAGCTAATAAATTTAGGAAAATGGGCAACCCTCATTAAAACCATAAGCTTATAGTGATTGATTGTAGCCCACAATCTTATTTATATTAGTAAATTTGACTTGTTGCAACCAGTATGGGATAAATTCCCAACACTCCCCTCATGTCCAACTGGAAAACCGTGTTGAACTTGGACTAGCACATGGATAATGCCCAATTGGGCCAACTCTCATTATGGGATCAATACTCGAAATTTTTCCGGAAATACTTACGAGGACCTCGGAAACAATCATCAACACCTCCTGAAACAATGCCAAAATTGGGTCAAACCTCCCATGGGCCCATTGGGCCAATTCACTTCGGACTTTCCCGGAAACACTCTCGGGCCTCAGACCGCCTGCTCTGATACCATATTAGGAAACCGACCTGCCTCTCTCTGAGCTCGGGCCTCGTGTATGCAGGTGCGCGTGTGTGAGCTAATATAATTAGGAAAATGAGCAACCCTCATTAAAACCATAAGCCTATGGTGATTGATTATAGCCCACAATCCTATTTATATTAGTGAATTTGACTTGTTGCAACCGGTATGGGACAAATTCCCAACAATCAATAAGTGTATTTATTTATCATGCATTACAATTTTATTTTAATATAGTATTTTTAATAATTTTAATATTAATAACTATTAATATATTAAAAAATTACAAACAAAATTGTGGCATCGTACTCTTCTTAAAAAAATTCTGGATCTGACATACACATCCGACCTTCCATGTGGGCAAAATAATTTACATCCCATCTAGGCAAGCCATACCAGTACTTCCATATTGCCACTTCCATATTGCCACTTCCATATCTACACTAATAAAATGCATTCTATTTTTAGCCTGCCAAAACATGCGCCAACTGTTAGATTTAAATGATGTTGTTTTCCTAGCCTCAAAATCCTCCACATTTAGAAAACATGTAGAGCAATACCAGTACTTACTTCCATATTGCCATTGCTAAGTTGCAATGCTAAAACAGATGAAATTTAGTCTTAGCTTCACATGTTTGACAAACAAAACGATCATGTAATACATCCTGCATTATGATTAGGGGTGATATGGCGCACGAATCGTGCACACACACTCACTTGGGCACACACAAACCAACATTGGTGCGTGGGGCCCATATGGTAAGAGAGTGTGCATTTTAGAATATGATCCTTATGTGTTGGAGTTTTTTCACGGTTGGCAGCATCCCTTGAAGTAATTTCCAGCCAAATTCAGCATTTTTATAGAGTCCACTTTCCATCCATATTTCCTATAGACCAGTTTTCTCCATAATCCCTCTCTTCCATTCGATATCCCCACCCACCACATACTCACATATTTTAAAAAAAAAAGGCTTTGTTGATATCTTCTAGCCGCTTGGTCCCAACCCTCCTATATCAAAAAGTTAGACAATTTTTTCCCACAACAACCATCCCACTCTTAAATCCAGCGTTGAGATATGGAATGAAGAAAAGTAAAGAACACGAGTTTACGTGATTCGGCAATTGCCTACATCCACGGGAGAAGCGTTTTCCAATTTTTATTTACACCTTTTCTCGTTTACAACACATGTATATATAGGCACTTCTAGGTCTAGAGTCAACCCGGGATTTAAGGTAATCAAATCCCGGGAAAGATAGAAAGATTTGCAATTAAGGATATGTGCAAATTTTTCCAAATCCGTTCCTAACTAACACTCCCCCTCAAACTGACTATTGGGATGTCCAATATTCAGCTTGTATAACACGTCGTGATACGCATGTCCAGCCACTGCCTTTGTAAGAATATCTGCAAGCTGATCTTCTGATCTCACAAATGGGAGAGTGATAATCTTGTTGTCCAGCTTCTCCTTGATGAAGTGCCTATCCACTTCCACATGTTTGGTCCTATCATGTTGAACTGGATTCTCAGAGATATGAATCGCAGCTCGGTTGTCGCATCTCAAGGGGCAAGGTTCCTCAGGTGGGAAACCTAACTCAGTCAGCATCTTCCTTAGCCACAGGATCTCAGTCACTCCCCTTGCAATTCCTCTGAACTCAGCTTCTGCACTCGAAAGAGCCACAACTTTCTGTTTCTTGCTTCTCCAGGTCACTAGGTTACCTCCAACGAAGGTAAAGTATCCAAACGTAGATCTCCTGTCAGTGTGACTCCCAGCCCAGTCGGCATCAGTGTATGCCTCTAATCTCAAATGTCCATAGTTACAAAACAACACCCCTGTGTCAGGGGTCCCCTTGAGGTACCGCACTATCCTCAAGACTGCGTCCCAATGATCCTTCTGCGGTTTATGCATGAACTGGCTAACAACTCTGATGGCATAAGCAATATCTGGTCTCGTGTGTGCTAAGTAAATAAATTTCCCGACTAGGTGCTGATAACGGCCCCGATCAACATCTTCCCCATTACTGGAAAATTCAAGCCTGAGGAGTGTCGGCAGGCTTGCACTCCAGCATTCCAATCTCTGTTAGTAAGTCCAGAATGTACTTCCTTGACAAGTACTTAAGGCCTCCTAGATCTCATCACCTCAATGCCTAAGAAGTACTTAAGATCTCATCACCTCAATGCCTAAGAAGTACTTAAGGTCTCCTAGATCCTTCATCTCGTACTCTGTAAACAGATTTGTCTTCAAATTTTCCATCTCAGCTACATCATCCCCATGATGATCATATCATCAACATATATGACAAGGCACGTTACACCCTCGTTTCTCCTCTTGGAGAACAGAGTGTGATCAGAATTGCTCTGCTCATAACCATATCTCCTCATAGCTATAGTGAATCTCCCGAACCAAGCCCTTGGAGACTGCTTTAAACCATATAGTGCTTTCTTCAACCTGCATACCTCCCTGGGTCGAAATGTCTGAGAGAACCCCGGAGGTCCATCCATGTAAACTTCTTCCTCAAGATCACCGTGTAAGAATGCATTCTTGACATCATACTGGAACAAGGGACACTCCTTGTTTGCTGCAATAGAGAATATGACACGAATTGTGTCAATCTTGGCGATTGGGGAAAATGTCTCTGAGTAATCTACACCATATGTCTGAGTGTAGCCCTTGGCCACTAGTCTCACCTTGTACCTCTCAATGGTCCCATCAGCTCTCCTCTTGATAGTGTAGACCCACTTACACCCTACTGTCCATTTCCCATCTGGGAGTTGACAAGCTTCCCACGTCTGATTCTGTTCCAAAGCAGTCATTTCAGTTTTCATAGCCTTCCTCCATTCAGGTATAATCATAGCCTCATCAACATTTCTGGGAATATCCTCTCGATAAAGTGCTGTGGTAAATGCCTTGGCAAGTGGAGACTCTCTTCCTCTGAACAGATTTGCCAATGGATATCTCTGTGACCCAGGAATGTGATCTGGAGAGAAGCTGCCACGAGTACTCCTGGGAGGCAACGTGTGGCCGGTACGTGGCACCTCTAGGATAATAGTCTCGTCAGTCGCTGTCGGAATCCCTGTAGAGGGAGCACTAGAAAGCATATCAAAATCACCAGAATGTATAGGGAGTGAGTCAGATGCACATACCTCGATACCCGGAGAGGGAGGATCAGTAGGTGGCGTAGGAGCGGGCATGAGAGCGAGCGTAGGTGCAGGTGGTGGCATAGGCAGCGGTATGAGAGATCCTGGCGTGATCCAATCAAGTGGGTCATATGATACCTGCTCCCCCTGCCCACGTGATTAGGCAGTCGTATAGTAGAACTCAGATTCCACGAAGTCACAGTGGAGTGTAGTATACACTTGCTTCAAAACGGGATCATAGCACCGATATACTTTTTGATTTACTCTATATCCCACAAATACACACTTCAGGGCGCAAGCATCAAGTTTAGTGCGATGACCCTTAGGGACGTGCACAAATACAGTACATCCAAACACACGAGGCGGGAGACTGAGGTAGGATGGTATCTTGTGATAGGATGACAGGGCCTGGATAGGAGTCTTGAACTTTAGTGCTTTAGTCGGGAGACGATTGACTAGGTACAACGCTGTAGCAACAGCTTCCGTCCAGAAAATAGATGGAACTTGAGAATCCAACATAATAACACGAGTAATCTCCAACAAAATTCGATTCTTCCTTTCTGCAATACCATTTTGTTTCGGGGTGTATGGACAAGTGGTCTGGTGCACTACCCCATTGTCAGAACAGAACGTGCGCATAGAGTGGTTCACAAACTACCCCCCATTATCAGATCGCTTCAAGCATGTCCCAAACTGAGTAGAACCAAACGATAGAATTGAAGAAATCTCGAAAATACATCAGATTTATGCTTCAAGAAATAAATTCAACACATCCTCGTGCAATCATCCATAAATAGTAAAAAATACTTAATGTCACCCCCTCCAAAGACAGGTGAGGGGCCCCATACATCAGCATGAACCAATGCAAACGGAGTATCAGAATGAGATAAACTAGGGGAAAACGAGGCATGATGGGTTTTAGAGCGTGTGCAAGCATCACACGAGATAGGAAAACAAGAAAGACTAGGAAATAATATCTTGAGGTAACCATCAGACGGGTGTCCCAATCTGCGATGCAACAGCCATCCCTTATCATTTCTGGACTCAACACTCAAAAGGTTCCCGGGAACGATTACTTCATCAACATGGTACGGTCCTGCCCGCTCAGTACCATGCCCAATAATCTCCCTGGTCTGGATATCCTGCAATACACAGAAGGATGGATACATTATTACCATGCAGTTCAATTCTTTAGTCACGTGACTAATGGATAGTAGCTTATGAGATAATGACGGGACAAGCAAACAATTAGACAATTTTAGCAACGAAGTGATCGTAATTGATCCAGAGTCCTTCACAGGTAGTAATTCTCCATTTGCAGTCTGAATCATCTGTTTCCGAGGTTTCTTCACCTCAACCAAATCTGTCGCATCATATGTTACTGTGTCTGTAGCGCCACAGTCAAATATCCATTGACTCTTACGTGATATCAAATCCCGAGGCGAGTTATTCAACAATGCATAAGAGGAATCTGCAGTCATATTACAAAAAAACCCTTCCGAGAAATACTTTGGGCCAATATATAAATTGTCATCTGATGAGGGGCAATTGAGTAAATTTATATCTGATGAGGGACGATTAAATGAATTTCGTCCCCCACCAGTTATACCTGTATTCGTCGGTCCTCCTGGTTTCGTCACTGCAGCGTGTTTCTCTCTTTGAACTCCTCGGCAGATTTCTCCCTTTTCAGTATGTGAGCGACTTTTGTCGCTGCCCGTGCCGTCTTGCTCGGCCCTTCACCTTCCGACACCCATGGCTGCGAAGGCAGCGACATCCCCAGGATCGTCTTCCTCGATTCCATCGCCCAGAGCGACAGTTCCCTTGTTTGGTGGCCAATTTTTGGTTCTTCGTGACCTGTCCCGTGCAAATCTCCGACAATCGGCCTTGATGTGTCCACGGAATCCGCAATAATCACAGGTTCTGGTCTCACAAGGTTGGGAGGATGAGAATGGCCCATTTTCGGGTGTCTCTGACCGGTAACTTTCCGGCGGTGTGTTGCGGACGGTGGTTTGGCGACGAGAAGATGATGAGTTCGTCGTGTTTCCCTGAAGCTGGATGGGAGGCGTGTGGTTCGGGTCTCCGGGTTGGGTAACCCCAGAAACTGCTCCCAGATTTGGCCCATTTGATTTCTGGATATGGAGGCCCGACCTGAGCCCGTTTTCTATCTCCGAACCGGCAGTCTGATTCTCCGGACCCAGAATGTGTCATCGAGCTGCCTCTTGCCGCACCATCGCGTATGCCTCGTCTATGTTCGGTAAATCACGTCCCTTTAGTTTTCACGCACAATTGCATCAAAGGCACCATCTAGGCCATGTAGAAACTTGAATAATCGATGCTCGTCTCGCAGTTTATTATAAATCAGTATGTCATCAGGATCTTTCATCGGATTGGGGCGTC
>JAOYMZ010003334.1:0-24053 GCA_025802335.1 Pinguicula primuliflora | reverse complement strand
TCCTATTTATCTTCAGTATTATTTCCTACAAATTATTAGCTGCAGTTTGGCTCTATCGGTCCTATTTTCACAACAAAATCCCATGCTGTACAGCAGACTCAATCGTGACACTCTGGAGTTTGTGACCGTCTGTAAGATGAGAGACACGGGAAGAAGGGAACCGCCGCCGTCTGCGTACTTCCATGAATTCATCCCCCGTCCGTTGATGGTGCCACCGCCGGTGAGTACGGCCCCGTCTACTCTCTCCATCATAATCCATGCACCGTTTGAGTACATACTGAGATCATCGGAGGCAAGGAGAGTGCCCTGGATATCGATGGTGATGGGTTTGGATGCGCAGGGGCCTTCGAAAATGATCTCGGAGGCAAGAAATTGACGACCACGGGGGATCAACACTCGAGAAGGGCCACGGGAGTCACAGGCTGCGCGGAAAGCAGAGATGATGGCCTGAACAGGAATAGAATGAGGAATGTGTCCAGAGAAAAAAAAATCCCACATCATTTTTGAATCCTCTTGATAAAATTTTCTGAAAATTGGTCATAAATTTTAGTTTTGGTTTAGAGTTTTTTGCTCTTTAAACCTAACGTTTTATTTTGTCGTTGCTCACACTGAATTTTATGATCGGTTCCTAAAAAATTTCAACACAACGATTCCGAAAATAATGTTCGATTTTTTTTCGGTGACCCGAAGTCATCAAAATTTTTCTCATACCAGGTTCGGTATGACAAATTGCCGGTACACCTAGCACTACCGATTTTCAATACACTGTCTCAAGTACACCAAGGTAAACTCTATTTAAATTTGGGCTAAAACATTGGTAATGCTCGTAAATACTAAGTACTTCCCCAGAAATAATTACAAGGATCCTGCAAAAAATCTTTGAGGTCCACAGAAATAATACCCAATTTGGCCAAACTTCTCATGAGATCAAATTACTCGAGACTTATCTCCGAAACAATCTTAGATCGTAGATTGCCCGCTCTGATGTCATGTTAGAAAATTGACCAAGTCTATGGCCTCGAGTCACGTGTGTGCATGAGCACGTATGAGCCAAGTTATAAGAAAAATGTGGATTACTCTCGTTAAAAGATAAACATAAAGTGATAGATTGTATCACCATATTTACTTATTGTTGAAGTGTTTGTCCCACACCGGTTGTGAAACCTTAGTTGGACTAGTCTAAATAGGAATTGTGGGGAGAATCTATCACCTTAAGCTCAGGATTTTAATGATGACACCCACATTCCTAGTAAATTCACCCCACACGCGCACCCACATACACAAGACCTATATTTATGAGCTGGATGTATTCATGGTCCGAGACTCGATTTTGGGCTGGGCAGCTCATGACCCGTATTTATGGGGCGAGCCAGATTTCTAGATTACTTCTTGGTATCAGAGCGTGCGTGGAGTGTTGAAGTATTTATCTTACATCGGTTGTGAAATCTTAGTTGGACTAGTTTAAATAGGAATTGTAGGCAGAATGTATCACCTTGAGCTCAGATTTAATGATTACACTTAGATTCCTAGTACATTCACCCCCACGCGCACCCACACATACGAGACTCGTATTTATGGGCTTGATTTATTCAAGACACGAGACTCGATTATGAACCGGGCCAGATTTCTCAATTTCTTCTCTTCTAAGTTAATTTCTATTTCAAACCCGTTTTGAGATATATTCTCTAACAAATTATCATCTACACCATCTGTTTATTAGAATTTTGGATCTCCACCATCTACATATTTCCAATTCTGAAATATTATCATGCACCTATCTCACCGTTGCGTCATCCGACCTGCCATCACCTTTGGCTCCATACTTTGTAATATCAAAAATGTCACCTCCGCCTCCGACAACCACGGGATTACATCGGATGCCATCGATGGTGAGCACGAAAGTAAGGATCAAGACAGGAAATACATCGTTGCTCCTCCGCTTGGTCATGGTTCCTCCACCTCCACTTTGATTCATCATACAAACAAAAGCCAAACAGATTTGGTTGTCCTTCCAAAAAGACTTATAGATTAGATATAATATGTGCTGATCATGAATGCTACTAGCATGACAATGGAGAGGTTCTTCCAAATGCTAATAGCATATCTAAATAACATTCATCACCATCCAACAGGGGTTAAGCCTTTATACAAGTTCAGCCACAGGGACTCTTACCACTCAATGGCCTCATTCGTTCTGGTTCATCTATTAAGTGTGCGGTGTTTGGATCATTTCCTCCTAGTTTCACGTTGCTTTCTTATATGAAACCAAATGAAGGGACATGAGTTTCTATAACATTTTTTTTTTTGTTTCTATAACTTAAAAGTACATGGAGTCCCTTGAATGCATTCTGCTCCACTGGATTGAACAGATTATGTTTCATATGTTACACAATCAACATTGGTTTATGCTCCTCATAAGATGCTGGCATATACCCCATCCATTGGCATTACAATTGAGAATAAAAGTAAATCCAAAATCGGTCATTAATTCGTCAATCTGTCACTACTTGAGCAATCCCTCAAAAGTTTGCCTCATCCCTTGATCGGGTAATAACCTTCCGTTTTCTCTCGAAGACAACTCACACTTTTTTCATGTCTTATTCTTCCTTTGGGCATCCATCTTTATCTCCACCGTCTCTCTCCACTCCGAGACTTTCACTGCTTCTAATTCACTTTGGGTGATATCTTCTTTGTGCACGCCAACAACATGCTTTGGCAGACTCAGTCAGCCCCTCACCATATTAGATATGGGATACCTCTAAATTTTAAAATCATGCTCAGGAATGAATTTCTTCATGGTAAATTATCTATTAACTCAAAATGGAAGCACATACTTCGAGGTCAATGGGCTCCTATGTCTTGCAATGAGTCTCAAGAGAATTTGTAGTATGAGTAAGCTCGAGAGGCAGTGTATTTACCAGAATCTCCATTTGAGAAAGATATGTGAGATTTCTCTGTCAGGTACATGTCCCGGAACAGACTTGTCTACCCAGCTCATGAGTTGGCTTAGTTG
Source organism: Pinguicula primuliflora (assembly GCA_025802335.1). Lineage (NCBI taxonomy): Eukaryota > Viridiplantae > Streptophyta > Magnoliopsida > Lamiales > Lentibulariaceae > Pinguicula > Pinguicula primuliflora. The sequence goes on along the minus strand of JAOYMZ010003334.1, from coordinate 21,040 downwards.
AGAAATGCACGTGAGATGATGGTCGATGCAGACTCATCGTTTTTGGCCATGTTTCATGGGGTGTGTTTCGTAAAATACCTATATTTAGATGGATATAAGATTTTTTCCTGATTTACACATTACATGTACATTAGGCTCACTCTTTATACCGCTCTTCAATATTCAGGGATCATGGCTATCAAGGATAAAGGATCTCTTTTCTTAATACTTATCCCCTAATTGATCACCCAATTCATAACCATACTGTTATGAAGGGTTCACACTCAAGCTAATCGGATAAGACGCCTGCTAGAGCAATATAACTTTACTGCATCACGAAATGTTAGAAGGCTTAAAAGAAGGTAGCCATCGATCGAGTTGGATAATCAACATCAAACCAACGATCTAAGAAATGACTATTCATCACACCAAATCTGCTGGTAATACTCCACAACGGTAAATCGAAGTTTAACAAGACCACTACTTCGAAATACTGGGAAAATCCAGATCGACAGTTAATGATAATAAAGCAAACTTGAAAACGGAGATACTCTTCAATATTTAGAATACTGAAGTCTGTCGGACTCTCACTGAAAACAATGACTAAGCACACAAATAATATCTTCGGCTAACAATAACTTCCAGCGGTAAGAAAGCCAGTTGCAACTCCTACGAAGTAGGCACACAAATCGAGAACCTTCATTAGCTTTCATTAACCTCTCAGGACATACGCAGGAATTACCTGTTGATAACATATATGGATTTGTGTAAAGAAGCTTACTTTACACCCGATGCTGGCAACATAATAATGAAAATAGATAATAAATAAATAACAGAACCTTGAAAGGCTCCTGCTTCGACTCTTGCTTGGGCTCTTGCTTCTGCTAGAACTGTGCCATTTCGGGCTCTTCGAACCCTTTGCCAGCTGGAAAGTCACCAAATCAAAAGTGACAGTATAAAAATAATTTCGTATTATTACAAGATGATTCGAACTAGACAGTAGTTGAGTAATGTGCATAAGAGTGAATGAAGGCTAAACTTACAGATGGCTTGGGAGATCTGGATCTTGACGGAGATCTGCAAAAGTTCCAAATAACCCAGTTTAATATCCAGTAGTGCTCTTAACAACTTTGATCCAATCCAATAGCCTCCATCCCAGTTCCACGTCATAGTGATGGTGAACAAATGGATAAGACGAAGATAAAAACATTTAGCAGGTTACAGGTATAAAAGATCCTAACCAAGGAAGAAAATAAACCATCATACAAGGTAACAAGGATAAGTCCACATACAAAAAAACAGCTGAAAACAGATCCCAAAGTACGAATGAAGGTTATGCTAGTATACTTTTTTGGCTGCATGGAAGATCCAGATAGTTAAAAAGATTCCCATGGCAAAATGGTGTTCCTAGAAAAATGGCAATAAGTTCACAGGCCACGTTCACCACTGTAATCCATGATCTTTGTTTCCCAATCCAGCACTCAGGCACGTGTGATGCTCATTAGAAATAGGACACCATGATGGATTATTAAAGTACCATCCACACGGACCACATCTCTAATAAAAGAGAACCAGTATCACCCTATTGGAACAGAATATGAAATGCCCAGATTGTGCTACATATCCAATATCCAGGACTTCAAAGAGGGTCATTGAGATTTCCTATCAACAAAGGAAAAATACTGTTGTTTGATAGTGCATACTTCTTTTCAAGAGTACACTTGAAGGGGATAAATCAAGTGCGAACAGAAATGACCAAGCCAAAAAAGGTGCAAACAGAGATGTCTGCAACTCTATTGGCACAATGGACAAATTGACCTGGAAATTATATTGCCCAGGTTAGAAGATGTCAAATCGAGTTCATTTGTCTCCTCAGCTTTGGAAGTAATGGCTATTCCTCTGAACACATGAAAGCAGAAAACGAGAAATCCATTTCTTGATCCCATTTACCAGCAACAGGCCTCAAATTGATACAAGATTGACCAATACTACAAAACAATTAAAATAGTGGCTGAATTTTAGAAATATTGACAATTAGTCACCAAATTTTTTAATGTTAACATTGCAGATGGCTGAAACACAAACAAGGATATCTAAAACACTAGAGCCCATGATGTCATCACGAAAAGTATTAAAATTTGAGCTATGCATGCTTAATTAAAGCAGCATTATTTTCAATAAAAAACAGATCAACCAGCTATGATGGTTGTGGGTTAACTTCGTTGACTCCACAGAATAAATCACAAACGTTCTAGCCAACATGCTTTTCTTTCTTATGATACACATTCCATGAAGGTAAAACAAGTCTCCAGCTTTAAATTATTTACTAACCTAATGAAATATGTATGAAGTAAAAATGTTTGTGACATTCAGCTAAAAAATGGATCAAATATATAATGCAATGAACAGGAAATATACCTTGAGATAGATTTGGAGCGAGACCTAGATCGGCGAGACAATTTACCCTTGGGCGACTTGCTGTAAGAAAAGCCATTAAGCAATTATGATAAATAATATTGAAGTAGTAACCAAGAAGCCGAAAAGAGGAGCATAAAAGATGAAGAATCAGAAAGTAGTGGATAACCTTCTGCTCCTGCTGCGACTGCCAGCGGGACTTCTGCTCCTGCTGCGACCGTTGATCCTTCCTTTTGAGTAAGATGGGCTGCGACTACGGCTCCTTGCACGACTTGAATCATACTCCTTTACCTAACGAAGAGAAGGATACGTTAAAAGGATGCAAGAAATTTTCTAGAAAAAAATGGTGTAGGCCTGAAATCATACACGAATTCTACCACGAGAGAAAGCATTCCGAAACTCGGAATCATCCAGCTTCTTGATCTAAATGGAAATTATTTAAGAAAATGAGTAAATGTCAGCCCAGACATGAAGAGATCTATCAACAGAAATTTTTCCATAATGTAGTCATTCATCAAAAGAAAATTAATTGAAATTCTGAAATGTTTTTTTTGGGAGTACGTATTATAAATGTTTCTTACTGCATATTTCATGTCATCCTGATTCGTATAGTCCACAATCCCCGTCTTTCCTGCAGGTTTTAACAGTCAAGAGAGAAAAATTAAAGCACCAATATGACACCACGAGGCAAAAATATCAGAGAGTTAATTGGCATTTTATGGGTATGGTGACCATGCTTTTCTGGTCAAGATTAAACATCACGAGTAATGAGCTTTTCAATCTATTTTGATAACCACCAGAATTAAATGTCTCAAAATACAGCACAATCAATGCCAATAATTTTTCAAGAAAATGATAAAGGAGTAAAAGCCATAGCTCACACTAGAACGATACAACCGTTGAAGATAATGAAATACTCCGGACCAAAATTAGGGGAAAAAATGAAGCTCAAATTTCTTAAGTGGTAAAGCTAGAAGAAGTTGTACAGAAAATTAACAAGTTATAACGACATCCAAAGGAAACAATGCTGGCAGAACTTCGTAAAAGAAGGATAAAGAACGTTATCAACCAATAACTGAAAACGTAACGTTTGTTATGCCCCACAATCTAGATATGATGAACAACTTACCACTCCCCTCATTAAAAACATCTGAAAAGCAAACATCTCCCGCTCTTCGCATGTGATCCTTGATTACATCCAAAAACATGAAAATCAGTAACAAAAAATAGCAGTACAGTACAAGTACAAAGCAGGTCAAAAAAATCAATTACCTTGAGGTCTTGCCACGATGCAGAATGAGGTAGTCCGGTAACTAAAACTGAATAACAAAACCAATTCAGGCGAAACTAACATCTAAGGACTTTAGATTGGGAAAAGTGAACAGGGTGTTTACCTCTATATTCGGAGCGCCGTGAAACCCCACCACGAGGACCCCGACTACTGTTATAGGTGCTGTGGCGATCAGAGGATGATGAAAGGCCACGACCACCATGAGCAAGCTCAACCTATTTGGGGAAAAACATTAATTAAGTAAATAAATAGATTATCAAGCAAAGTTAAGTAACATAAAATGCAGCCAACCCGCAAGCGATGTCCGTCAAATTCATAGCCATCACGTCCTCGAATGGCATCTTCAGCATCACGAGCATCTTCGAACTGCCATATTATTAATATTAAGAGGTTTTGCTACAGAAAGGAAGCACAAAGTAGTTGACTTACTTCAACGAATGCATAACCAGGAGGTCTTGGTGGAATTTTCAAATCGACATGTACAATGTGTCCATACTGCAATAAGATGACAAACCATAGCGAAAGAAAAAAACACTTAACCTTTACATATAAAAATAATCATAGAACAGCATTAGTAAATAATTACACTTGGTAAGCAGAGAGAAATATAAAATTATCAAAAACTATGACAACCGACCTTGTAAAATAGATCCTCCACTTCGCGTTCCCTAATGTCCCCTGGTAGGTTACCAACATACAGGGTTCTGCTAGAGCGACTCATTCTTGCTAAAAAAATTTGTTCAAAAACTGCATGCAATTAAAACGATTGTGAAGCATGAGAAACAAAAGCCATAATACCAGTGAAGTAAAGAGTATATTTTTGACGAAACAATCCAACATACAGCCACAAAATTAGCAAAAGATAGCATCACAACGAATCAATTGGCATTAAGCAGAATAAGAGAGTTCAGAACCTTGAAATTAACTTGTAATCCGTCTGTTAGTCATTTTATGCGCCATGAATAATCCCAAATTAAAAGATTTAACACCAAAAATACTGTGACTATGAATGTTGGTTCAAATGAAAGTCAAAAGTTAATCGGCGAACAATCGGAATACTCAACAGAAAAGCTACGGGTGCACGTCTTCGCAGCTTCAAAAGGAAAATGGCTTGGAAATCGAAGTAGAAATCAAGAAGGAGAAGAAGATCTGCTCAGAAAGGGAAATTTAGGGATTTACCCACAGGAGCGGACGAACGGAGTGAATCGCTCAGCGGGTAGATAATAGATAGGTTGGGAAGGTTAGGGTTTATGAAGGGTGGTGTGAGACCAATTTTTTTTTTCACTAATATATATTCGTGTCGTAATGTCACGGCAAACACAAAAATACTTATAAAAAATGCGATTTGTGCATGACCGCAGGTGCCGCAGGAAAATTATTTTAAAAAAAACAATTAAATTATAAATGCATTGAAACTATATGAAGTCGCATATCATATGAAAGCGCACGACGCCACTAGTAATTATTGCGACCTCCGTTTCGGTAAACGATGATCAGTTCGCCGGATAAACCGAAAAAGCAAAAGGGAAGGAAAGAGATACAAAATGTATAAAACTAGTATATGTCAGTATCCTAAGGCCACGGTAAGCACAAAAACACTTACAGAAAATGTGGCTCGCACGTGACCGCACGCGCCGCAGAGGGAATTATTTAAAAAAGAAAAGAAAAACAATTAATTTATAAATGCATCGAAACCAGTGTTCTAAAAGGCGACCGCCACGGCGCCAAGGCGGCCGCCTTGCAGCCCGTAACTTCAAAAGCGCTCCGACTTTAGCCGAATCGGAGTGACAGGGCGGCTCGGCCGCCACGGCGACTGCCTTGTCCGACTAAACGGTTTTGCGGTTTCATTGTTTTGCGATTTTCTTCTTCATTTATTTGTCATTTATTTTTGTAATTATGTATGCCTTCAAAGTGTTTGATAAAATGTCTAATTGATGGAATGATGTTAAATTCATGGTCCATGTCATGAAAGATTATAATTGTCTTATTTGAATGCTGGGTAGTGAATAAAATCTATATGCGAATGATAATTGTTTGAAGCTTAATGTCTAATTGATGGAATGATGTTAAATTCCTTTTGGAATGATAGACTCTCTTCTTTTGGGAAGACATCATAGCTTGTGCGCTGAAACAGAAGCAGGTTAGTTAAAAACATAGAGTTCATGAGTTAGAATAAATTGAATGGAACAAAAAAAAACTAGTTTACAGTTAACACACAAAATAAATTGTATGAAAAAAAAAACTGAAACCCAAAGACCCCGGGGGCGGCGCCAAGGCGGCCGAGGCGGTGGCGGGGCCTGGGGCGCCGCGACACCGCTTTCCACCTTTTAGAACACTCATCATGACACTACTACTAATAATAAAAACTGCGCTATACTTGGCAAAATTTGATTTTCCCATGAATTTAAATTGTTGAAATTAAAATTAAAAACTGATTTTATAATCACCTGAAATTAATTTTATATTATAATTTTGAAACGGTAACCCAAAATCGAAACATTATTGAATTAATGTACCTCTACAAATTCTTGCACTAGTTGTACCAATAAGTGCTGATAGGCGACTATGTCGAATGAAAGGCGTCGAATGGGAGGACCAAAATAATTATTTACGACGTCGTTTGTTCCCGCGCTTATGATAAATATGGCCTGGCTAATCAGAGCTTTGGTTCTAATCTTTCCGATGTGGGATTCCAACTTGGCTTTATACTCATGGAAATAATCCAGTTGTTGAGGCATAGAAAGCACGCTCTACAGGAATAGGAAGGAGTTAGAAAAACAATAATGCTAACAGATACTTGATACGGTGTTCACCATGTGAACTTGAGTTCAAGCTCTACCAGTATCCTTTGGCCATACCTAATGCAGATGAACGTTTAGACTTAGTGCATGCTTATAAATTAGTCGGGAGTGTATCCTCTCGGAGTATCGAAAGTATTCCTCCCATTCTAGCTACCTAAAAAACAATAATGCTAAATGTTCGGAAAGATTTGACCAGATTAGTTGGGATGTTGCTAAGTGTAGTATTTCCTGCTGCGAACGTATGAAAGGCAGCATTAACACTTCGTAAAATGATATGTATACATAATATTTTTAATACATAATTATATACACATGCGTTTTGTTTTTGATGAAGTTTTTTAAGGTGTTGTTTTGATTTTGGTTTTTTACAAAACGGCAATGAAAGTTAGTTGCATGTTCATAAAACGCAACCATACATAATTATGTGTAAGTAAATTATGTAAGTGTATCATTTCTCGTTTGGGTATATGTGTTCTTTCAAAATATTTGTTCTTTCAAGAACTTGTGCCCCTCCTCTTCCCACTAACTTTCCACCATCTCCTCCTAACATCTCACCCATTGCATGCTTTTGTTATTTATATACCTAAATTCAATATACCTACTTAAGACAATAAAATATAAAATTAATATTATGGTGGCTTCGCCGCCGAGAAACTAAAATCCTATCATATAAACCAAAAACTTAAATGCTACAAATTCTAAATCTTATAAATACAGAACCTTAAGAATTCAATAACTGTTTAGAATTTTTTGGACGTAATATTACGGTAACTTTGACGTCGTAAAAATTTAAAACATTATGCATAAACTCTGCCTAAATTCTACTATTTTTGTTGAAATTAATATACAGGATTGGATATTAATGCTACTTATACACAATTAGTGAAACGTGTACATGTAAAAAGATACAACACAAAATATGTGTGTTGTCAATCATAATGTCATATGCACACGTTCTATTTGTTGTACAAAATTATGTACAACAATATTATGTACATATATTATTAAACATCTTTATTTTTGATGTGATCCCTTACCGCAATGGTTGCTGTGATTGGGTCTAACCCGGTTCCGGCAGAAGCAAAGCAAACTCCGGTCATCAAGTCCTTGAGGCTCAGGTTGGGATCCAAATAGGGAGGAACAAATTCTTTGATGCCCATATAAGACACTGCTCACAACAACCGCCCTTAGTTTAAGCATCGAATTGACAAAATCGAACTAACAAATATGACAACAACGTTTTAAAAGTCGTTGGGCGAGCAATTGGGCTCTGTTTAGTAGCAGGGATGAATGAGATATAGGAGGATGAGATTTAGTGAGATTAGAAAATATATTCTGCGTTGAGTACGCAGGATTATGTAGGATTTTAGGGGTTTAGGATATGGTGCGATTTTGAAATCTCATTACTAAATTGATGGAATGATATTAAAATTTATGTAAATTTACCATTTTATCCTTAATAGAATAATAAATTTTATTTTATCCATAAATAAAATAATAAGTTTATGAAATTATTTCAAAATTTAAGTATAATTATAATTTTAAAATTTTAGGATTTAATATTTTTTTTAAAAAATATTTTTGAATTATTTTTATTTTCGAAAAAATATATTTTTTCGAAATAATTATTTTCGAATTATATTTAATTCAAATTATATTTATTTTCGAAAAAATATTTTATTTTGAAATATATTTTTTCGAAAAGAAAAATATTTCCGAAAATAATTTTTTAAGAAATATTTTTTTTTCGAAATATTTTCGAAAAAATATTTTTGAATTATTTTTTTGGAAAAAATATTTTCGAATTATTTTTAGGAACTATTTCTATTAATTTTTGGATAGTTTTATAAATGAAGGACAAATTAGTAATTTAATCCAAGAAACTCAATTATCCTCCTAAATCCCATAGGTTTAGAAGGGAAAGTTAATCCACCTAAATTCACCATTTTCCCGAGTCAACCCATTTGACCCGGGAAACTCTTTCCCAAGTCATCCCACTTACTAAACACAGGATATAGTGGGATAAATTTTCAAAATCTCACTATATCCTGTTTACTAAACGGGGCCCCAGGGTTAATACAAAGAGATCTAAGACAACTGGCGCCCTAAAATGTGTCTGTAGGTGAGACCAGTCCTATGGACATCTCTCAGAATCCCCCTTAGGAGGTTCAGGTTGAGTCTATATTTGTGTTCGAACACTGGAAGTGAGGCAGATCCGTTGGATATACGGGGTGAGTATGTGGCTGCAAATGAAAATGATTCTGTCAAAGAACAACAGGAACCGCAAGGCGAAAGGCCTACCAAGGCACCTACTGGAAAGACAAATAGTGCCAGTGAAGAAGGAGGTAGTTAGTGGTGGCAAGTGATGGGAAAAGAAAAAAGTATGGTTGTAATATGGGAAAACAGTACTTATTTGAATATCGTCATACCCTCCTTTTCTCATCTCCTTTCTAAATTCCTCCTCGCCTTCTACATCTCTCAGCAGGCACGGCTTACTATATCGCATCCAAGCAGAATCTTTCGCTTTCGTTGTACATTTCACTACATCATTATCGTGTTTAGTTTGTCTCAGAATATTTTCTCTGACTACATTACCATTGTTTACCCCTTTTCCTTTGTCCTTCCTGATTTCGGTCACTGCATTTCGGTACCCTACCTTTTCCTCTCCTTTCACTGCCATTTCCTTATACGAATTTCCATTCCTCAAGTTATCAGATTTGATCTGGTACGCTATTGGCCTCCTAGTAACCTCCCTGTTCTTACCATCATCCTTAGTAGATCGAGCCACATTTGCTCTCAATCTAAACTGACCAATCCAAACATTGTTCAAGCTTTGTAATATCTCCTCACAGCTTCCTTTCACCTTGTATGTCACAAACCCTAATGGTAATCCCATCGCTGAGATTTTCCTGGCAATGCTGCCATTTGCCCTTGTTCAAACAAGTATTGCTTCTTTTACTCTGCATTCCTCCATCTCCTCTGCCTTCTCTTCCCTCAGTCCAAGTCGGTTAAAAGTATTACCACTGTTTTGTGATGTACCTGCCATGTTACTATCTCTATGAACTGCTAGGATTGTTTGCTGGGTTGTTCTCTTATTTGGCTCTTCTACGGTTGCTACTGGTTTCCCTTTATTGTACTCACTACTAATCCTATATGACTGCCAGGGATGTGCAGTCTGGAGGGGGGCCATTCTACCGGAATGAAGGTGCGGTTTGGCTATGTGTGCAATGTTTGATTTTATCTTGGGGCTTCTGTCGCGCCTCTAAACACGACGGAGAACGAGTTTGAGAGAGCGTACCTAGTCCACCATCTTATGGAGATTATGACCGTACTGTTCACAGGTCAGTTTGGGCCCTGACTCGCTGTCGTCGGCATTCCTCGGTAGCAGCGCTTCAAATTGTGCTTTTCCCGCTCACCAGTTCAAATTTTTTATAGCTATATGCGCATTTTGATTTGTCGGTGCTACATAATGTTGAGGTACGTGCGAAAGCTATACTTCAAATTGCATGAAATATAAGCAATTAATCAGTATATTTCATTTGGTATCTCAACATTTCATATCATTTGGAAAAAGAAAGTGGATCAGTGAAATATTGCTTGGGGAAGCATAATGCTGCTTTTGGAGTTACAATAGCTACAATGGGTGGTTCCCTCTTAGAAATGGCAAGAGGGAATCACCCGTTTCTAATGTTGTTGCATTTTTTTTTGTATTTTAATCAAGTTGTCCTAGCAAATTGCTTTATTTATGGTGACATTGAAAGAGCATACATGATTACCAGCAAAACTTTTCAAACCAATGCAACAACTTCCAAGGATTATTGCAGAGGAACCGTAAACGTATAGGAAAAAAGGATGGGCGGCTGAGCTTATGCCTATCCTCCACGGCTCTCCTAGGTTTTCACACAACTTACGCCTCCTTTTTCCAAGGAAAAGATCTTCGGGTAAGGAAAAATTTACCTAGTACCTAATCAAATATCCTTGAAGGAAAAACGATTTCCTCCTTTTTGTTACCTCTTTTCATATCGCCAATCACTACCACCCATCCATCATAGGAAAATTTGTTTTCCACATCCGCCCCCTTCATTCCCCAAGTGATGAGATCCGAAATCCATCTTTATTTCAGACGACAATTTCCAACTTTGGATGTCGGCGTGTGATGAACACGCGCACTGCCAGCCGCCGGAAAACGAAACTGATTCGTAGATCTGGCCAGAAAATCGACCATAGGCCAAGGGATGGAAATCTTGCAGAAGCGTGTGACATACACGCACGGCGGCGGAATTGCGATAGTGCCGGATCTCGGCAGTTGAGACTGTGTAGTGGATGATTTTACCGGAAACACACAAAACATTTTTTATTAATATTCAGAAAAATTTAATTAAACACAGTCAATTAATAACGGAATTCAGCTTTGATACCATTGTAGGATTAACTCAGAACAAATATAATAAATAAATAAAAATTGGTCCCAGCTGTCGCCCGGGCCCACCAGGGCTAGTTCCGCCCTAGTTAAATTTTATTTACCGATGGAGGCTTCACATGGACTAGGCCGACTCTTTTTCCCATTCTTGGCTGATACTATTGGAACATGTTGGGGTCGGTTGATCCATTATGCAGGGATGATCTCATGAGCCGGTTCAACAGACCATTATTTGGGAACAATGGCGGAACTAGACACGAAATTGGGCCTGGGCTAAATGCATAAGGCTCAATTTTTTTTAAATAACTAATATAATAATTAAAAATATTAAAATAATAATATATATTATAAAATAATCTGAATAAGTGTACTAGATAATTAACCAATAAAAATGACTAAATACATTGCTCATCACGACGACCACTTCTACTATAAAATTCATGGATAACAGAATTCGCATCAATATCACTAGATATCTCTCGTTCGATGTAAACAATCATCAAATTTGAAAGATATTGAGTTTCCATTCTATTGCGAAGAACAGTTTTCACTCGCTTGATAGCTGAAAATGCTCGTTCGATTGTTGCAGTAGTAACTGAAAGGCTCAAAACATTGCGGATCAGTCTGTCGATCAAATGATAATCTTGTGCCTTGTTTGCATGAGACAGGTATAGTAAGGTTGTCAGCTAATTTTTCTACCATTGACTTGACAAGAGAAAGATTATCCATCCGGAAAGCTCCATAGCTTCCACGCTTAGCAATGCGCTGGGGACACCTGCACGCGAAGATTAACCGAGATGAATGCAGCTCATATGAAATTACTAGAAACAAGTCCACTACTATCCATATAACAGATAACATTCAAGTAAATTTAAGAAATTCTGGCTGAAATAGATCAGCAACTTTGCAAAACAGACAAGAGAGAAGTCAGAAGACTGGATAACTTCCAAGAGTAGAAGGAAATTACTGTGAAAAAGTTAAGGATACGATAAAACAGAAAACATGAGAGAAGAACGATAAAATTTCCAAGAGCAAAAGCCCCAACAACACTATCCCTGTAAGACCGAGCTTTCAGAAGACATCATTCGTTTAGGCACAATGCTAATGCTACTATCCCACTGAATTAGTTATGACTGTATAGTACATTACTCCTATATCAGCCATCGCAAAATCCATAAAGACATAACCACTCACAAAGTGACGCTAGAGTTGGTTAAGTTCTATCTATTTGCCGGATACCAATAGCAAACATGAAGGTTAGAGAATTTACAATAACATTAGAATGATATCATCCAATGAGTTGTTCAATTAAGAGCAGCTACGTCATGCCCAGAATTTTGAATTCATCTCAGTAATAATAGTAAAGAAGATCAATCTCTCACTCCAACAATTACCGCAAATTAATATCAACATAGTCGCAATAAGGCTCGACTCTCCTCGCTGCCTCGAGCAATACATCTGGATCGTTCGCACAAAATTGCACAAACAACGGTCTGTCTTCCTGCAATTCACATGAATGTTTTAAGTCAAAACAAAACTAACCAATCGAATAACAACACTCATGCCCAGATGAATACAGACCTTGAGAAAGCTCCAAGATCTGTTCGTGTTCGTGATTGGAGTTGAAGACACAATATGCGAAGAGCCGAAAATGAAGTGACGAATTCGTTGCTGGCTTCTGTCTTCTGGTCGCGGAAACTGAACAAAAGTGGGCTGTGGAATTGAGAATTGAGATTGAGTTGAGATTACAATGGCGGAAGTTGAGAATTCTACAATGGCGGAAGTTGAGAATTCTACAATGGCGGATTCTACAATCTCAGATTACAATTTACAATGGCGGAAGACGAAGTTGAGAATTCTACGCTAGTCGCTACGCTATGCGGAATCGAGGATAAACCTGGGCTACGCAGAATCGAGGATAAACCTGGGCTGGGCTACGAGGAACAGTTTTTTTCTAAAAAACAAATTTGGGCCAAAATCGGGCCCGGGCTACAGCCCGGGCCCGCCCCTTCACAGGTCCGCCCTTGCCTATAGGCTGTCTAGGCCCAAACGCATCCATATTAGCAAGACAACAATAAATGGTTTGTCCCCTTCATTATCGTAGGGTAGAGATCAATTTTTTAAAATAAATCTAAAGATCAAAACGTTAAAGATTTGACCAATACAAATTCTAAGAGTAATAGTACATTATTATTCAAATCCCGTTCACAAAATATTATTTATATTAAAAAATCATTAAAAAAACACCCAAAAGATGCAGGGTGGCCAGCAGGCTGGACAAAAACCTTTTATTGTTGCCTTTCTAATATGGACGCGTTTGGGCCTGGCCAGCCTATAGGGACAACAACGCGTCTTGTAAGGTAGAGATCAATTTTTTTACAATAAATCTAAAGATCAAAGCGTTAAAGATTTGATCAATAAAAATTCTCAGAGTGATTCTATATGTACACCATTATTCGAATCCCATCCACAAAATATTTTTATATTAAAAAATCATAAAAAAGCCCAAAAGACGTCGGGCGCCTAGCAGGCTGGACAAAAACCTGCTGGCCATGTAGACACATTGTTGTCCGTATAGGTTGTCTAGGCCCAAACACATCCATATTAGAAAGGCAACAATAAATGGTTTGTCCCCCCTCATCATCATAGGGTAGAGATCAATTTTTTAAAATAAATCTAAAGATCAAAGCGTTAAAGATTTAACCAATAAAAATTCTAAGAGTGATGCTATATGTACACAATTATTCAAATCTCGTTCACAAAATATTTTTTATATTAAAAAAACCCCAAAAGATGCCGGGTGGACAACAGGCTGGACAAAAACCTGGTGGCCATGTAGACGTGCTATTGTCCCTATAGGCTGGCCAGGCCCAAACGCGTCCATATTAGAAAGGCAACAGTAAATGGTTTGTCCCCCCCATCATTGTAGGGTATAGATCAATTTTTTAAAATAAATCTAAAGATCAAAGCGTTAAAGATTTGACCAATAAAAATTCTAAGAATAATGATATATGTATACCATTATTTGACACTTACTAAACACGTAACAATCACAACCACAATTAAATGAAAATGAATAAATATCAATATTAAAATTATGGTTGAGATTGTTTATACATATGTATATTTAGTAAGTGTGTCAAATTATGGTGTACAAATATCATTTTCCAAATTCTAATTAAGCCGACCTTGCTTTTCTATTCAACTTCCCTATCCCTATATTGACGAACGGGATACAAAAAAATGTGGTGGTGGAAGAGTAAGGAAAAACTGAGCAAAGAGCGGGATGATATGCAGACAATATGTGGTAACAATCACAACCCAATTAAAAGAAAATAAATAAATATCAATATTAAAATTATGGTTGAGATTGTTTACACATATGTGTGTTTAGTAAGTGTGTCAAATTATGGTGTGCAAATATCATTTTCCAAATTCTAATTAAGCTGACTTTGCTTTTCTATTCAACTTCCCAATCCCTATATTTTTTTGAAAAGCAATTAATTTTTTTTATTGATTTAGAAAGCTAATAAGCACTTTACAATTATATACATTTTTTGGGCACTAAACTTTGCCCAAATTAGGTTTCCTCAAACTCCTTCTTTCTGCTACTTCCCAAATTGGAGTCCTTTTTTTGTTTCCTTCTTTCTTCTGGGTATTGATTACTGCTGATCAATCATTCGTGCGATGAATTCAATTGGAGCTTTATCTCGTATCAATCTAACGATTCCCCAGGGTTCGGTTGAAGGGAGGAGTTTCCCGACTTTCCATCGCGTTTTGAGCCACGTCCAAGTTCTCTCTTGAATTTGCCGTACAATCTGATTTTGATCTTTTGTGATTCCTGTGAAATGTTTTTGATTTCGACTCATCCATATTTCCCTACAGGTTGCTATCCAGAAAATTCTATATGGTTCTTCGTCGATAAAATCTGGGCAATCGTTGTTGAATTCCTGAGCTGTTGGAGGTGAAATCCTGTCCGTGATGTTCAACCACTGGAATATCCTTGTCCAGATGCCGCGAGTTGCGCTGCAAGTTCTAAACAGGTGATCTTCGTCCTCTCCTTCTTGTTGGCATAGATAACACTTGATTTCAGTTTCTTGATGAATTACTCTTTGTGTCTGCAAATTTCTCTGAGTTGGTAACCTTTGTTGCTGCATCTTCCAGGTAAAGACTTGTATGCTTTTTGGTACTGTCTTGCATCTGCCATTTTGAAGTTGTATTTTTTCAGTTTCTGTCCATTCATCCGTTCTATGCTGCATTATCATCTTGTATGCTTTTGTTTTACTGTATATTCAGTTTTGCCTTCCATGGTTGTTGTCCATTTGTCGTCTATGCTTTCTTGTAATTTGTGATTGACTAGAACACTCTACATCTCATGTACCTTTCCTTCATCTATGTCATCCAGATTTCTTGTCCATTCCCACTCTTTCCGTGTCCAGTTTCCATTCTCCCATTTTACCATTTCAGCTATTATCTGTTTTTTTGCTTTGATTTCCTGTACAACCTTGGGTAGATTTCTGCTAAAGCTTGTTCTCCTATCCATTGCTCTTCCCAGAAGAGTATGGTATTTCCTCTTCCTGCTTCTAGACGCCATATTTGTTGATACCATAGTTGGTTGAGCGCTTTGTTCATATTTGTCCACCATATAGTAGCTTTCCTTTTCCTTCTGTCGTCATGTGTATAGTCTGGCCTGGTCTTCAACTCTCTAATATTTCCTGCTGTTAAGTTGCCTCCTGTGCCATATTTTGACCTGAGCACCTGCTTCCATAGAGGGTTGTTGTCTTCAATAATCCTTGCTCCTAGCTTCCCGAGCATTGCTTGGTTGAAAGCTTCAAGATCTCTAATTCCCAATCCACCTGCAAGAATTGGCAAAGTTATTTTATCCCATTTAACCCAGTGTATTTTTCTCGCATTATTTCTCTCGTTCCAGAATTTTTTTTCTGGATTCTCTCAAGGGTTTTGATCACAATCCTAGAAGCTGCTCTTGTTGTAATTTATTTTTAATCCTGATGCCATCTCAAAATTTCTTAGAATTACTTTGATGCAATTGACATTTTTCCAATTTCCTTGTCCAACGAATATAGTGTCATCAACAAACTGTAGATGAGATAGGTAGAAATCTTCTTTTCCTATTTCCAAAGGTTTAAATTTGTTTTGTTGTACTGCCTTTTGAATTAGCAGAGATAATCCTTCTGCCACCAAGAGATATAAGAATGGAGACATGGGATCTCCTTGTCTTAAACCTCTGCTTGGTCTAAACTTCTTTGTAGGACTCTCATTGATTAGTATAGATGTTGAGGTTGAATGTAAGCATGTTGCAATCCAATTCCTGAATTTCTCGGGATCCCCACTTTCAAACACATATCTTGTAGATACTTCCAATTGACCATGTCATAGGCCTTCTCAAAGTCCACCTTCAATATAAAAGCTGCTTTTTTCATCTCTTTGATTTCGGCTATTGCTTCATTCATGACAATTATGTCATCTGTTATTTGCCTCTTTCCAATGTAGGCAAATTGATTAGGTGATATCACCTCATTCATCACTTTATTCAGTCTTCGAGATAGTAACTTGGCCAGAATCTTGTAAACTGCACCAACTAGAGTAATAGGTCTGTAATCTTTAGCTTGTAATGGTGTGTCCATCTTTGCAAAAAGTATAACATGAACTGCATTTCCTCCCCTTGTTATTCTCTTGCCATCCCAGAATTCTTTTACCATGTTCAGGATGTCCTTTTCCATAACAGTGTAGAATTGTTTTATAAATATGAAGTTTATTCCGTCTGGTCCTGGACTTTTGCCTCCATCACACGATGCTATGGCTGTTTCCACCTCTTCTCTTGTGAAGGGGCCAATTAAGAACTCCTGTGAACTTTGACTTATTTCCTTGGCTTGAATTCCAGTGAAGCGGGGGCTGTTATGGTGTGTCTCTGTAAATCTGTTTGCAAAATGTTCTTTAAAGCTCTCCTTCACTCCTTCTACATCATTTATCCATTTTCCATTCTCCCCCACTCTTGTTATTTTGTTACTACACTTCTCTTGATTCACTCTCCTATGAAAGTACGCTGTGTTTGAATCACCTAGCTTCAGCCAACTTTCTGTTGATCTTTATTTTAAATCTTGCTCTTCCTGTAATTGCAGCATTTTGTATCTGTTCCTTAATTTCCACTAAAAAACAGCTTTGTGGAGTCCAATTTGTATCTCCTTCTGCACTTTCCTCTAAAGCATTTCTCAACTCTAGTAGTCTGGTTGCTTTCCCTTTATCTTGTTTTCTTTTGTTTATGCTCCAGCATTTGATATCATTTCTGAGTATTTTGATTTTCTCCTTAAGAATGAAGTTTTTGTCACCCTGACATTCTCCCTTTTCCCAACTTTCATGTACCACCCGTGTGTAATCTTCATCTTTCAGCCAGCTATCCAACACTCTCACAGGTTTTGGGCCCCAGTCTTTTGTGTCTTTCATCAGTTTAACTGGTAAATGATCTGAATCTTCTTTGTCAAGTCCTACCTGTGTCCATGTTGCTTCACCTTCTATCCACTGAGCGCTGGGTAAGATTCTATCAATTCTGCTCATGGCTTTTAGGGAAGTGAGATGCCACGTGTACCTTCTTCTGGAGTTTCTCAAACCCTACCTTGGTCGCCTACTGCATTCCAAGGCTTTACACTAGACCGGAATTGAGGAACGGGATACAAAAAAATGTGGTGGTGGAAGAGCAAGGAAAAACTGAGCAAAGAGCGGGATGATATGCAGACAATATATGGTTTCTGTCCATTTTGGACTACGGGTATGGATCAAATATCTCCATTGATGTTTTGCTTAGACCAAGGCATGCAAACAAAAGAAGAAATTGTTGTGCAATATACATGGAGTTTAATGCTAATATGGGAATGGAGAATGTTCTCAGAGTTAAATTGTTACACACTACAAACAAGTAGATTAGATTAGTCGTGGTGCGTATGTAGATTCAGAAATGCTATACACCACCTTCATTCCCACACCTCCATCCCACCCCCGTTGACGTGGTGGCGGGGTATTTTGGACATTTTATAAAAATTTTAAGGTTATGTCTTATAAATAATTAATAATGAATGTAAAATAAATGTAACATTTTTTAATTTAGTTTATACCATTTATAAAATTGAAATATATGGTTTTGTGTTTATAAAATTTAGCCCTTAGGGTTTATAGGATATGGTTTTAGATTTTTACGGCGATGAAGTTGCCGTAATATTAAGTTTAGAGTTTTGGGTTTTTTAGAATTGATAACATTTAGCCATTGGGTTTATAGGATAGGATTTTAGATTTTTACGGTGGCTAGTTTTGGATTTTTTTGAATTTATAACATTTAGCCCTTAAGATTTATAAGATAGGGTTTTAGATTCGCCGCTGTAATATTAAGTTCTTAGGGTTAATAAATATGTTTTAGGGTTTTATGTGGGTTATATATTATTTTTGTATAATAATGATAAATATGTTATGTAGGTGAGTTGGTAGTACCTAGGGATGCGCACGGGAGGGAAATAAGGAGGGCTGCAAAGCTGGATTCGAATCTGGCCGTTGGCGATTAGAATACAAAGAAATTTGTTCCAATTAAGGAAGACTTTCCATCAAGCAAGATCCGTGTGCATCAACGCCAAGCTATGGCTAATCATCTTGGCGACGAACATTTGTCTTATCTGGGGATTGAGAAATAGAGTCCATTTTCTAGGGGAACGGATAAATACGCCGCAAATCTCTTAACTTTCAGGATTCATATGTAAATTCCCACTATTGTTTTGATCTAGAAAATTATGTACAACAACATTGTGGACATGAACATCCTGAGCGGGACCCAAACCCACCTAGACCCGAGGCAGTGCGATTCGAACCAATCCATTAACCTGTTGGTCCTATATTTTAAACTCACCCCAACCCACTTTTTAACTGCATTGTCTGCATTTCAATATTTTTTTTGACAAGCAAAGGTTTTCATGGTAAAATTTACGTGCCTTAAAACTAGTATTACTAAAGCTTTGTACCATCGTCGAAAGGTCATTGATTACCCAACGCCCAGGCCCTGCAAGTGCCCCTGACGAGATATTTTTTTTAATATTATAAATAATAAATTTAAATGAACAAAAATCTAATGAAGAAATAATTAATCCAGCAGAGGTTGAAGCACTTCTTGCAAGCCTCAAACTTGCAATCCAGCACGGTTATACACAATTAGAGATTGACTCAGACTCTTTGATTCTAGTGAAAAGCCTTTTGCAGGAAGACAGCTCCCCATGGGTTATCAGGCAGAGGATCCGCATGGCTCTGCAGCAGAAAGCACGTCTGCTCTTTTGTCATAACTCAACAAAGTTGCAGATGCTCTAGCAAAAAGAGGAAGTCACACAGCTGATACAACTTTTGTCCCTCTGCAACAACTACCTGAGGATACTCTATTCATAGCTCAACAGGACCAACACCAGATCTACAAAAGAAAGAGCCATTTGCAAGCTCATCAACATGGCTTCTAAAAAGAAACCTAAAATTGTTATTTTTCAGCTTTTATTTCTCTTTTACTTTATTGGGCAAACATATCATGTAAATAAAAATAATTGGTGGAGGACGAAGGCTGCCCAATAAAAAAAATTAAAAAAGAAATAATTAATCAATATGAATATTGAACAAATATCAAATTTAAGTATATTAAACAAAATAAAATGATCGTGTAAAAACTATTTCTCATCTTCATCATATTAATCTCTATCATGATCACCATCTAAATTAAACTCTTCATTATCTATAATGAATTTAGGATTTAGGGAAACAAGAATAATATGAATATTTAAACAATATTTATAAAATTTTCAACCATATAAATGTGTTATATCTCCAAAATAAATTATTACCAATATTTTCTTTATTTTGATTGTCTCCTTTTTTCTTGTATCGTTTATTCTTGTATTTCTTCTTTATTCTCTTATTGTGTTTTTATTTGTCCCAACTTATTTTAGTTTTTAGTTTTTTGTATTTTTTAACGTTTCAGGTTTATAAACGGGCTTAGACCCATGTATAAATTTGTAGATAGTTAAGGTAGGCGGCCGTCCAGCTGAGTCAGCAAGTCGCTTGGCCAGGGATCGCCCAATCAGTCAGGTTTGCCGCATAGGTGGTCCCGACGGTTGCCCAGGTGGTCTGGACTGCCCAGCAAGGGCGCCTAGGCCCTATGCGGGGAGGCAACCTACCGCCTAGCGCTTAGGTACCGACTGGGCACGAATTGTAGAACACTTGTTGATACATTAGCTTCTATGATTAAAAGTTTTCATTTGATGTGTCATTCATTTTTTATTTGCTCATAGATGAAGACATGGAAACAATGATGGATTGGGTTTCGGGACTGCAAAAAATCAAGCCACGGGACTATCCTTCCATGATCAGGAGTACAGATCCTCAAGATGCCATGCTCAATTTTGCCTTTAGCGAATTGGAAGCTATCTCGAAAGCTAAGGCATTGGTCCTCAACACCTCCCATGCCTTGGAACTAGAAGCTATTGAGGCACTTAATACAAATTGTCTTTGGGTTTACTCTGTCGGCCCCGTACATCTGATGTTGAACAAAATAGATGACCAAAGGCTCCTTTCCATAAGTTCCAGCCTTTGGAAAGAGGATACGGATTGCACCAAATGGCTCGATTCAAAGGATCCTGGATCACTAGTGTACGTGAATTTTGGCAGTATAACTACTATGACTGCTCAACAGTTGACAGAATTTGCATGGGGCCTTGCAAATGGCAAGAAAACATTTCTTTGGATCATTCGGCCTGATCTCATGGTTCGTGATTCGACGATCGTGTCGATAGAGTTTTTGAAGGAGACAGAAGATAGAAGCATGCTCACCAGTTGGTGCCCGCAGCAGCAAGTATTGAGGCATGCGGCTGTGGAAGGGTTCTTGATTTATTGCGGTTGTAATTCCACTCTAGAAAGTATAGATGGTGGTGTGCCTCTTATTTGTTGGCCTTTCTTCACAGATCAGCAGATGAATTGCAAGTTTGCTTGCGCTGAATGGGAAATTGGGATGGAGATTGATAACACATGAATAGAGAGGATGTTGAGGTACTCGTGAAGAAGCTAATGGATGGAGAAGAGGGAAAGAGAATGAAAGAGAAAGCA